>PITA01004192.1:0-126974 GCA_004023965.1 Spilogale gracilis
TTTCTTTCTTTCTTTCTTTCTTTCTTTCTTTCTTTCTTTCTTTCTTTCTTTCTTCTCTCTCTTTCTCTCTCTTTCTCTCTTTCTTTCTCTTTCTTTCTTCTTTTCCCTACTTTGATAAGATTGTAGTCATTGACCCTGTTAGAGAAATTCCACTTGGGGAGTCTTGGATTTTAAAAGTCTGTCAACACAATATACAAAACTAAGGATGTGTATCAGTTAATAGTGGATTTGGCTAAGTATCCTAAAACCTAATTATATAGTGGTTTAAAGAAAGTTTTTGTTTATTTCTTCTTCCATGTTGCAAAAATTCCAGATCAACACTTTTCTCTGTCTCCTCCATTATCTTGGACATGTTGACTCTTCTTACTTGTTGCTATATGGGGGTAGATGGTCATTGTAGCTGGTGGATAAATGGTACGGCACCTTCAGGCATCATGTCTACATTCTAGAAAGGATGTTGGGGAAGAATCAGACATCAAACTGTCCCCATCTATGCTTCTTGATTATTAAAACAAAGCTTTTCTAGAATCATCTCTTCTAGAGCAAGACAGGTGGCACCTCTTGCTTCAGTGGAGGCTAGGAAATTTGGGAACATTGTTGTCATAAATGAGTTAGACCAATCACGATTTATTACCTGGCTGTAAACATATCATGGACTTAACACATTTGTAGTTTTCTTAGCATGGAAGAAAAAAGCAAAAACTAACTACTTGTGCATCTTGATTTATTCCACAGAATATCTTTTAAATATGAGATTAAAATGAAACAAGATAGCATCTGAAATTAAATTATGACCCAGACAAGTTTTCATGTTTAAGGTAGAGAAAGTCAGCATTAGGATATCTACATTTTTGACAATTCCCTGTAGTGATTCTTCCCTTCAGTAAATGGCTGTGCTTGCTAGTTTCCTCAGAATATGGAGGCTGAAGTGAGGATTAAGTGCCAGTGTTTTATTTCATGTCTGCAAACCTAAGACAAGAGAGTTAGGAATAAGGGCAATGAGTCAAGGAAAATATGTGGAAAATAAGTGAAATGCTATATTTATATGTCTGACTACAGCCTCACAACAAACCGTGACATTCATAGGCAGTGGTTCTTCCCTTCATACAGTGTATGCCCGGATGTGCTGCATAGAATGATCCATGTTAGGTGGTGTGGGAAAGATGAAGACATTTATCTACTTGGCTCCCTCCTGTCTTATCTTTCCTCTTGGCCAATGTTTTCACCATAGAGAACTTCCAAGTTCCTTCTGAGTTGTGCCATACAGTTCCTTTGCATGCCAACCACTTTGCATGTGGAACATTCCAGATTCCATGTACTGAGATGAGCTATCCCATTCAAATCTAAAAGTAGAGGAGAAGGATAAAAACTCTAGGCATGCAGCTCATATGCCTCATTGTGTGGCAGCTGCCTAGGAGGGAGAGCTCGACACTCAAAGTGAATGATTGGGTCTCAGTGGCAGCACTGTGGGCCAGGAGACAGAGGACCATGGGAACTTGAAACAGATGATAACATTTTTGTCTGATATGCTAAATTTGGGAATTGGTAACTTTAGAACTTCATTTAACTCTGGAGAATAGGCTAACTCCAGGGCCAAAAGAGCTTCATGTCAGATTGAGTTGCCCTGCAAATTCTGTAAGTCTCAAGATGTCATAATAATTAGATTGCTCATAAACAATGTATGATTCTGGTTAAGAACAGGACTTTGATTTCATCCACAATGGAGCTTGAAGCTCAGCTGTGCTGCTGTTTATCTTTGTCACCTTGGGAAAGTCACTTTGCCACCCAGCCTCGATTATATTTTCACCTAATAAAGTGAAAATATTAATTCTGCTTTCCCTTTAGGGTTTTTGGGAGGTTGGTATCTGGTACAAAACAGCTCCTCATATATAACTTTTCTATTAACTTTGGTCTCTCTTCTTGAAGACTGTTTCTATATTTTCAGGACGCTTTCCTTGTCAGATGGCTTCACACTTCAGTAGTCCCAGTGGCCAAACAAGACTGGGGATTTCTGTGTTTTATCCTGTCTGCTAGTCTGGACAGACCAGAGTAGGCCACAGAACTCACTAATCAATTTTACTTGCAGAAATTCAAATGACTGAGCACATTTTGTTTTCCTTGGGGAAAAGGCTCAGGTAATATATAAGGATGTTGAAATAACACCACACCCACTACCTTCCAGAGCAGCTAATTTAAAATCACTTGCAATCTGGGAGAATCTGTCTCCATCTTGTAAGAACCTACAGATAACTGTTTACTGAAAGGTTTCCTGAGAATAGGATTTTATCCAAGACTTGTGACAGTGGTAACTTAGAATGAGGCTACAGAGATCTAATTAAAAAGGTGATTTTCTAACATATGGAGCTCCTATGTGAAATCAAGAGAATGCGCAGTGCTGGGGGAGATGCTGACCCTGTAAATTCTTATGACATTAGGCTTAAGTCTTAACTGTTAAACACCTTTCAAATATTTAACTCTCCCCAAGTAAATGTTCTCCCTGCAAAGCTCTATTTGTTGACTTTTATCCCAGTTGGCCCGACTTTGGGGACTGTATCACTGGGACCTGTGCATTAAGTGGTACATATGTTGAATAAACAGCCAGACAGCTACCAACTGTCAAGTTGCTTTACCAGAGTATATAAAAAAAAGCACATATGCCATGTTGAAAAGTAAAGGGAAAACAAAGGTTTATAATAGATCTAGGAAGTGGTTCAGGTAAAACACAACCACATGCTTATTTGCATGATTATTTTTCTAAGTAACATTAGAAATATTATGGAGGAGAAATCATAGTCTTGAAATAATCTCAAATGTTGCATTAATATGATGCTTCTTCTGGTGGTTCATAATTCATTAGCAAGTTAATGAATTTAAAGGGGGACAAGCCACGTTAATACAAGCAAAGGCTGGAAATGTGTTGAGGGAGGAAACACAGGTTTGATTTTGTCACACACAGCAGATGGAAATAAAGGGACAGGTTGTTCTATGCAGGTATGGATGACAGGACAGAACATACCAGCTTTTCTGGCAAGGAGACTGGAAGTATTTATAGTGTTCAGCCTTGTTGCCACCAGCATTGCTCTCCAGTGATATTATGATGAAACAACATTGACAGTGTATCCCAGGTGGCTACCTGCTGAGCAGAGAGAATCCTGGTCATCAGCAATTGATAACACAGAGACATACCAGCCTTGTTATTTATTATTTATTTATTTATTTATTTATTTATTTATTTATTTATTTATCATTGTTACTTTTTTAAAAAAAATTAACATGTAATGTATTAGTTGCTTCAGGGGTACAGGTCTGTGAATCATCAGTCTTACACTATTCACAGCACTCACCATAGCATATACCTTCCCCAACATCCATCACCCAGTCACCTTATCCCTCCCTCCCTTCCCCCAGCAACCTTCAGTTTATTTCCTGAGATTAAGAGTCTCTTATGGTTTGTCTCCCTCCCTGGTCACATCTTATTTCATTTTTTCCCTCCCTACCCAACCCCTGACCCCTCGCCTTGCCCCTCAAATTCTTATATCAGAGAGATCATATGATAATTATCTTTCTCTGATTGGCTTACTTTACTCAGCTTAATACCCTCTAATTCCATCCACATCATTGCAAATGGCAGGATTTCATTCTTTTTAATGGCTTCATAGTATTCTTGTGTGTGTGTGTGTGTGTGTGTGTGTATAACACATCTTCTCTATCCATTTATCTGTTGATGGGCATCTATATTCTTTCCATAGTTTGGCTATTGTAGACATTGCAGCTATAAACATTTGGGTGCTCGTGCCCCTTCAGATCACTATATTTGTATTGTTAGGGTAAATATCCAGTAGTGTGATTTCTGGGTCGTAGGGTAGCTCTATTTTCAACTTTCTGAGGAGCCTCATACTATTTTTCAGAGTGGCTGCACGAGCTTGCATTCCCACCAACAGCGTAGGAGGGTTCCCCTTTCCCACATCCTCTCCAACCTCTGTCATTTTCTGAGTTGTTAATTTTAGGCACTCTGACTGGTGTGAAGTGGTATCTCATTGTGGTTTTGTTTTGTATTTCCCTGATGCCTATTAATGTTGAGCACTTTTTCATGTGTTTGTTGGCTATTTGGATGTCTTCTTTGGAGAAATGTCTCTTCATGTCTTCTGCCCATTTCTTGATTGGATTATTTGCTCATTTCTTTTTTTCTTTTTTTTTTTAAGATATTATTTGTTTGACAGAGAGAAACACAGCCAGAGAGGGAACACAAGCAGGGGGAGTGAGAGAGGGAGAAACAGGCTTCCCCCCAAGCAGGGAGCCTGATGTGGGACTCGATCCCGGGTCTCCGAGATCATGACCTGAGCTGAAGGCAGTCGCTTAACCAACTGAGCCACCCAGGTGCCCCTATTTGCCAATTTCTTGATGGATATACATTCTTTATAGATTTTTGATACTAGCTCTTTATCTGATATGTCATTTGCAAATATCTTATTCCATTCTGTTGGTTGTTTTTTGATTTTGTTGACTGTTTCTTTTGATCTTGATGAAGTCCCAATAGTTTATTTTTGCAATTGATTCCCTTGCCTTTGGGGATGCTTCTAGGAAGAAGCTGCTGTGGCTGAAGTCAAAGAGGTTGCTGCCTGTGTTCTCAAGAATTTTGATGCATGGTCTTTCATCCGTTTTGAGTCTCTTTTTGTGTGTGGTGTAAGGAAATGGTCTAGTTTCATTCTTCTGCACCTAGCCTTGTTATTTAAAAGAGTGTCTTAGTTCATCTTGGAAGGGAAATGGACATCTAAAGTCCTTGTAATCATAGCTATTAGTTCTGGTGTGCTGGAATCAGATACTAAGACTGAATTTGAGGTAAAAGATGTTTTGGAGGGGATATGTAATGAAGATAAAGAGGAAAGGGTGAGAGGGAAGGGAAAGACTTCAGACTATGATGTAGGTCTGACATCTCTGTCAGGAGAGAGGCCGAGAGGAAAACTGGATGGAGAGAGTCTGAAAGCAGTTCCTGCCCTGACAAAAAGGAGCTCCACGATTACCCATTAGAAGAGTTCTGTGATCTGCAAAAGTGGCCGGGTCCTGTAACTTGCCAGGTCTGCCACCGTTGGCTAGAGCTTCCTTCAGAAAGTGGATCTCATTTTAGATACCAAGGTGGACTGACTGGAAAGGGGATGTGGAAGGAGTTATCGGCTGACAGAACCCTGTGTCAGACACTCTCTGGAAAGAAGATCTGAGTGGGGTAGCTCTGTGGCCAGCCCAGCAGGCTTTCTAAAGACAACTGAACTTAGACTTCTAATAAGGCATAACTTTTATACATTCATTTGTAACAATGACCAAAGTTGATTTGGGCCATGTGGATTCTCTTATGATTTATAACTATAAAAGTCCCTCAAACTTGGAAAACACTGTGGTTGATCTCTACTTACTTCACTATACTTTCTTGTTTGCATGACTTGGAAGTAAAATGTATTAGACAGTCAGGGAAAGAGTATATCAAATTTTAAGAAATCAAATATACTTTGCTGGTGTAGTAATGAAAAGCCAGGGGAACCTAAGTTCAGATTCTGTTTTTCCACTCACTTTGAGTAACTAATTTAATTTCTTTGTGTCTTATATTTGTCATTTACTATTTTACTGGCAGGCTAGCAGATATCCCATTCACTTAATCTAACAAGTGAAGTGTCTCTTGCTGGACTATTTTGTTTCCTACTTTTGTCCTTTGCTTATGCTTTTTCCAGCTTTGGAAATGACCTCAACTACTGACTCTGCTTTTTCAAATCAAGGATATTTTTAAATCTATTAATGACTCAGTTTCTTCTTGAAGATTTTTCTACCCATTCCATCCTATCCTAAATGCTTCCAATTGAGAATTTCAAGTATATTAAAAACAGAGATTGGAAATTTAGCTCAAAATGTTTCATATTAGCAATATCTACCCAACCCAAACAGTGTTAAACTCCTCAAGAACAGGGACAATCTGTTATGTATCTTTTGTGTCTGACTCAGCCAATGCTAAACAGCCATTGCCAAGTCAGTGCTAAATTAATACTGTGTTTATTGATAAATAGTCAACATTTAAAATATAAATACTTCTAAGAGCTGATTACATCCTTTCTGTTATTAACATTTCACTGTAGTTTATGTATAAAACTCGAGTAAATTCTACATTGAGATCTGATTTGTGGGTTTAATGAAAAGACTCATTCTTCCAGAGCAGTATAACCATAAACAGAAATAGAGGATGTGTACCTACCTACCAGGGAAGTAAGTGGGCTTTCTAAGAAACCATTAGGAAGCCTAAAAGCACCCACAGTCAGGAGAGTCAAGGAGGCACCAATTGGGCAAAGTTAAGGAGAGAAGTAGAAGAGCCAGTTTTACTGATTTTATAATTATATAATGAAAACTCTGCATTCGAGGAGTCTATGATGTAAGAAGTAAGGTAGTTGATATGATCTAAAATGGGATAAAATGTGTATTTCATTATAAAACAGATGGATTTTAGAAATTTTGTAAAGAAGAAGTGGTAGAATTTGGCAGAGTTTAAATGTAGAATGGGAATATTGCATTGTGAAATTTCCCATTTCCTTTTCCATTTGAAATTACAATGAATTTATAATTACCTCTCTTTTTCTCTCTTCCTGTCTCTTTATACACACACCCATTATCTGTTATTACTTTCTGTCAATTACATTGTTAGAGCATGACGGACAATCTCATTTTTAAACTTCAATAGTTAGGAAAAGAATAACTGTATAAAAATTGAACTAAGGGGGTGCCTGGGTGGCTCAGTTGTTAAGCGACTGCCTTCGGCTCAGGTCATGATCCCAGAGACCCTCGATCGAGCCCCACATTGGGCTGCCTGCTCGGCGGGAAGCCTGCTTCTCCCTCTCCCACTCCCCCTGCTTGTGTTCCCTCTCTGGCTGTTTCTCTCTGTCAAATAAATAAAATCTTTTAAAAAAAAAATCAGACTAAGTACACAGTAATATGCTTCTGTTTCCATGTAGATTTTGAAAGAATATGTATCATAGGTTATATTGTCTTCATTTATTTACCAAATACTTCTGACTCTAAACCATTAATATTCTATATACAAGACTGACCTCCAGAATAATTTAGTGGTAGAAGAAAATTTACCTTTTACTGTTCCTTCAATAGTTTTATGAAAAAAATTACTTTAACACAACTTTCAATGCATAAGTATAGAAGAGCATTTATATTTTTTCTACAAAGTCTCCTTAACAAATTGGAGTGTAACTTACATCTCCCATTTTCATATACATTGGTGAATAAGGTTTGTTTTGGCAAACTTTCATCTTCCTATAACAAGTAACTTAGAGAAATGATATTATTCAGCATCACCAAAGTAACTTTATATGTTCTTTATGCTTTCTTAAATCAAGTACTTTTTGAAAATAACATTCATTGTGCCATGCTTTGTGTTTCAGTATATTGTGCTATATCCTGACTATACCAGGATGCAAAAGGAGCACTTGCCTTGATGAGCCAGCCACAGATTCTGACTTTTAACATGGAAACTAGGTTTTATAAATTTGATATACAAATGAATGGGAGCTTATGTGGATTATAACAGAGAGGTTCATAGCATCAGGAAACAGGAAACAGGAAATGCTTCACCCAGAGTATGTTAGTTTCTGTTGCTTATACTCTTTGTATTTGTCAACTAACAACTCAAGAAGTTAGCATGACATGTAGTTAAGTATATGTGTACTTTTCTGCTTGTATCTATATGTCATGGCTCTCTGTGTTCCAGTCACAAAGTATGTTGAGCATGTGGTTCTCAGTCAACGATTGATTGAGTGCTGTAGTTTTGGGTCTCGTCCACCATGAGACCACCTTATTATAGTCTATCTGGACCCAAAACCTTTGGAAAAAGCAAGTGATTCTGGTGCTTCCTGTGACTACCTCCAAGAAAAGGATTGTGGGCCGGTTATCTGGGCTTAACTGAGAGGCCATTATTTTCAGAAATAGTTCAGTGTGATATAAATTTATTACATCAGAAATAATCCAGATTTAAGATGAATTCTTATTTTTACAGATACATTTAATCAATACCTCACTTTTCTTCTCCTTTGGATGATTACTCTTATTTCTGAAGTCTAGCACAACGCTGACTGCAGATCGGGCTTTAAATTTAATTAAACTAAGAAATAAAGGATGTATTATTGTCAATGAATGATCAGTCTAAGGTTAAACTATCCCAAAAGATAGCTGGCATTTGTTAGGGTGATCTCTGAGGAAAACCTCCAATTTTCTTTGGGGTAGGAAGCAATGCCCTAGAGTTCTGTTACCTTAGAAACTGTCTACCATAAGTTAGCTGTTCATTTGAACTGATTCCAGATATGATGTTGAAGCTGTGGTGTTACAACTTACCCTTCAGTCATGCATTTCTTGACTATCTTTAATCATTCTAGAATAGTTAAGACTTTTTGTGTAAAGTGTATGGAATTAAAAAGTTAAGTTCCTAGAAGTCTTTGTACTGCAAAAGAATCTCCAGGAGACTATGGTGTGTTTTTAATGGTGGAACTTCGACATAGATAAGGGATATCTGAGTCTCTGGATTTCACAAATACCTTTTGTATTATGCTTGTTTGTCTCCAAAGGCAAGGGATTGTGGCACAAAGCATAAAAAAATAATTAGTTCCAGTGTTCTTACTGGGAAAGGACTACTGCCACAGTAAAATAGTTGTTGAGTCAGTAGTGGAGGACTGAAATCAAGGTACAGATGGGACTGAGGTACACATTCTGGTTCCAAGTAAAAAATATAGATGGTCTGCTCCATGTGTGGTAGTGGTATATTGATTTGTAAATTTAAGTTAAAATTAAACTATAAGTGATAAGACTACCTGGGCCCTTTCCAGTGGCTTCTGTAAGCCATAGAGATTTATCAGCTTTATACCTGGAAGTGTGGAGAATGAGGAATTTGATGTATTACAACAAGTAACATGTCTGAAATTTAAAGTTATAAGATAGTAGTAAGAACCCACACAATCAAGCTGGGGTTGCAGACAGAAGAAGGATAGTGAAAATACATGTATACCTATCTATACCTATCTATCTACCTATATCGTCTACATCTATATCTATGCTCAGTAGTAACAGTGCTGATGTCTTTCTCCTCTAGTTTCAAAATTTCAGGACTTGGGTCTAATATTTTTTTAATTCTCCTATTTCATTTGTAAATGAAAATATGTAAACCCTTAATAATCTTTATCCACAAAATAAGATTTAGGACAAGAAAGTGCTAACTATAGGAATGACCTCAGGCATTTTTATCCTATCATTTTAATTTGAAATTAAACAAGTATATCAAAATAACAAGTATATACACCAGGGAATGACGGCCACACGCTGTCTCATACGCCACCCTAATTCTCCTTAAGCTCCTTGAAATACCCTTCCAGTGTACATAATTAAAAGGGTGTTTTCTGTCTCATCAAATTCCACAATAGTGTTTATTGGCTGTGGCTTTTTGCCTTTGTTGTTTTTTTATTTGTAATTAACAGTGGGTTTTGCACATTCTGAATCTGTGTCCTAGTTATGCAATGAATTGAACCACTCACCTTCCCAGGCTCATTCTGATGAGGTAGAACTACACTTGGTTCTTTGGTAGTTTGAGAATATACACTGCTGCAGTGTAACATTTCTAAGAACAGAGAGACCTTTTTGCTGCTAGTAAGATTTTTGAAAACCGTTGGGGACATTTCCATGGCTGTATTGCCACTTCTTCTGTATTATGCCAGAATCAGGCAGGGATATTTCCATTTTTGCTCCTGCTCTTTCAGCCATCCTCTGTGCTCCCTTTGCTCCCCAAACTGTAATCACTGAACATGGTATCTGAGTATGAGATGGGAATGGTCTAACCATCTGGGAGTCTGAGCCTCCTCCATTCGTTTTTGAAATAGGATCACAAAAACTGTGCTGCTCCTGCTTGTTCCACACAAGGACTAGGTTTCCTAGCTCTGAGATAGTTTTGCAGACCATTTCCTTACATATTCAGCTGTCAACTATTGTTACTTTTTACAATCCAGAAGAGTATGCTAATTGTACTGACACATAATACAATATGCTTAAGAACATGCCACTCAAAAGTGTGACTCTCAGGAGAATTCGACTTTCAAGAAACTTCATCTATAAGAAAATATCCCCTTTGAGATAAAGGCAATTCTTTTGTAATAACATTGGGGAAGGCTAAAATGTGACTTACAGCACACCACAACACACTATAGTGTGCTTTAACTGTTGAATAAAAATATATAGATTTAGCTGAATTTAAATAGATGGTTGAGAGAGAGAGAGAATAGAGAGAGAGAAGAGCAGAGAGGGAGAGGAGAAATGAAAATACCAGATGACTTCCAACTATAAAAAATTCTCTAAGAAGTGACAGAATAGTTAATGCATAGATTTCAAAGAAAATTACTGTTTCATACTACTGGATATTAAACCTTTAATTTCTATAGAAATCTCTAATTTTTCCTCATATTAAGTCAAGGAACTAAAAATGTCTTCTCTGGATATTTTTATAATAATATTTTCTGTTATAAAAAAGGCATTGCCAGACACTACCATCTGCCGTGTAGACTGACAGTGTACAAATCTGATGTCTTTCTGTGACTTCCTATCTTATATAATTGGAGGTTTCAGCCCAGAATGATGCTTCATTTCCACCTAAGGACAACCAAGCTTAAGTTTGCCTAGAATATTTTAATCATTTCCCTGCTATGCACTGATAAGACCAGTACTCTGTATCATTTAAAGCTATAAATGTGTCTATTGAGAGGGTGTTAAAAATTCTCCTCTGAGCTTCTGGCCATCATCCAGAATTCCATAATACCTTCTCAAATGAGACAGAGAATATAATGCATTACAATTGATAAATGTTTCATTGGTAGCACTTTATTTTGGAAATTTGAAACCCTCAGAATGTGTTGGTTACATCAATATGTGGAAGGACTTTTTTTATTTTCTGAGAGAAAGAAAGGGGGCTTTATGAATTGTTTATGTAAAGATTAGAATATTTCTCTGCCATGCTTTAAAAAGAGTTCAAGAACACTAAACATATTCTGTTGAATCAGATGTGTGTGTATGTGCATGTGTGTGTATTTATAGAAGTAAATGTAATCATCTCAGTCCCAGTCAGTAAGACAAAATTACCGAATAACTGCTGTAGTTTTTTACTTAAAAAATAACACTGTTTTCAATGAAAGAGAAATCCTTGTAGTTAAAACCTGTTAATTGGAGATAATGTCTGTGTAACTGAACATTGTCAAAGGGTAATGACCTCCTGCTGCTAAGCCCTGGAAAAGTTGACTGGAAGCCAACACCATTTGTTTTCAAAGCAGGAGACATGGGTCCTTTGACATGATTCCATTAAAATGGCTTTATTTTTGTTGCACTACATAATAGAAATTTTATCATTCTGGGCCATGTTATAGATGTGCTTGCGTTTTTCTGCCTCCAAATATCTTTGCACGTTGTGTTTTCACTGCTGTTAAGTATACGAGTCAACACCTTTGCTGCTGCTCGGTAGCTGCTCTCATAACAACACAGTTAGTGCAGTTAGTTCTGGGAGTTGCCAGAAAGGATCGAAAGGGGTTAGTAGTCGTTAACATGTGCCACTCAATATAATAAGTGGTCAGTGCTCTATAATTCATTGTAGCTGAGAAAATAGGCTGGGTAATGAAAATAAAACCATGGAAAGAGGCCCCCACTCTCGGTCCTCAATCTTTTCCATATTCCATTTGGCCAGGGTCTGAAATTTCATTTGGCAAATATATATAATTTTATTTAAAAACTGTTGAGCTGGGTTGATTTGAGATTTCCATCAGTAGGAATGAGAAAAAGCTAACAACTGATTTTCTTGTAGATCAGATGTACACGAGAGAGTATTACCCCGAGATGAGAACAGAGGAGAGATTTGAGTATTCAGTAATACAGAGAGCATCCATTAATGAGGATGAAGGGGCTTCAAACCATGTCTGCCTCTGTTTTCATGCTCTTCACAGGCATCCTTGCCGATAGCCACGGAGCCACTTGAGTCACCACTGTGTAGAATGGACAATTGCAGTGATTCTTTCTGGCCTCAAGGGGAGGCATTCGGTTCTATTTCTAAAATATCTGGGATGGTGTCCTGGCCCCATCCCCAGTGATTCTGGTTCTGCTTTTTTAGGATAGGACCCTGGCATCAATATAGATATATTTTTTTAAAAGTTGTACAGGTGAATCTGACATGCAGAATTCTTTGACTGTTGTTCTCCAACTTGAGTGAGTCTCAGGGTTATGCAGAGGGCTTGCTGAAACATATAAGCTACTCCTACCCCCACCCCCATGCACACCAGAGAGCTTCTAACCCAGTGAGTTTGGGAAGGGTGCCCAAGAATTTGCATTTCTAACAAATTTCCAGGTGATGCTAATGCTGCACTAGAATGTATGGTAACTCATTTAAATGATGTCACTTTAGTGACTTCTTTATTCCTGATGGCTGTGAAAAAAGAAATGGAAATCTAAATACAACAAGGGCAGACGAAGAGTGAAGTTAGGGTGGGTTTTCCCATGAAATATCACTTGGTTGTAGTCATCATACTGGTCTCTGATTCCTTTCAGGTTTTCTATCCCTTTAATTTGTCTAAAATCTTTATTCCTAAACACATAAACATTTAAATTTTTTTTTAGATTTTATTTATCTGAGAGAGAGAGAGTGAGAGAGAGCATGAAAGGGGAGAAGGTGAGAGGGAGAAGCAGACTCCCTGCGGAGCTGGGAGCCCAATGCTGGGATTCCGGGATCTTGACCTGAGCTGAAGGTTGTGGCTTAACCAACTGAGCCACCCAGGTGCCCACATATAAATATTTTAAAGCAATAATTTTATAATATATACCTATCAAATATTTAGTAACTACCAGAACTCCATTTAAATGTTGTATACACATTATCTCATTTCATCTTCACCATTAAGCAAATGTTTTTATTTTATTTTTTAAAAATTATTTATTTGAGAGAGAGATGGGGAGAGATAGATAGAGAAAGAGAGCACAGTTGGGGCAGCAGAGGGATAGGGAGAAACAGTCTTCCCACTGAGAAGGGAACCTAATGAGAGAGCTGGATCCTAGGACCCTGGGATCATAACCTGAATCCAAAGGCAGACACTTAACCAACTGAGCCATTAGGGGCCCCTAAGGAAATGTTTTTTATTAATATTTTATTAACATAAGCCATAATTGCTTTCTTATAGTCACATAGATAATAGATGGTGGGGTTGTAACTGGAACACAAGCAAACTGGCCGTGGAGTTTGAACTCAGTAATTTCTCCTACCTAACGATCTACAGTTTGACCATCTACAATTTGACCAGCTCCAAGGTGCAGAGGTATCACTGATTATTATTGAATTATTCCTGATGACAAAATAATAATAAAGTTGCTCCCATTTATTGGATACCTACCTTGAACAATACACTGTGTTAAGAACTATTAGAAAATCAGTTTAAGTGATTATATAATTGCATGGTGAAATTAGGATTTAAACTTACCTCTTTTGGTAAATTTCAGAGTACCTGCCCTCCAAAAGCTCTTTCAATACCTCATAACATTTTTGTTTATGTTTTAAAATTCTGAGAAAATTTAGCTACTCTTTTAACAAAATCTCTGTATAATTCTGGTATAACTTTGCTCTTTGCCTAAGAATGTCTGATATTCTTATTATGATAAAAAAAAGAAAAGCTTTGACTAAAATGGTGGTCCTCCTGGTTTGTGAATTTGAGGTTTCGATGCTTGGAGAATTGAAGAGTTGATAAGACTTAATTAAGATCACCCAACTTGTGAACAACAGAACCAGGAACCAAGAATAGAACCAAATATAGGCATGATGCTTAGGCTTCTTTTCTTTCTGTACAAGAATCTACTTCTCATTTCTGGTTTTGCACCTTTTCTCACATCACCTGCAAAAAGATGTGAAAAGATCACTGTATACATCATAAATACGGAAAAAATTGTTTCCACACAGCATTTCTGAGAGTTGGCCCAATTAGTCTTACGAGCAGATAGAGGGAAGCTTTGCCGCTTGTGTGTTTCAAGAGCCATGTTATAGCCCTCGGAGACCCATTGTCCGGACCTCACAAGGTTGTGGTTGGAAATAAATGAGATAACAGATGCAAAGTGCCTGGCACAAGAGAGGCACATGACTCGATAAATGGTAGCTATTACTGGTATTCTCCTGATGGCAGCAGGAGCCGGGAAAGTGAGTAGGTGGGGAGAGCGTAGCTCTCTACTAATAACTCCGAGCACTCCTGGGTTTCCAACGTAGTGTTTGAGTTCTAGGAAACATTTGGTTTGTATGCAAGGGAAAATAAACATTTTCAAAACCCAGTATCAGTCATTTTTATACTCTTTTGTTTATGAAATTGGTCAAGCCGTATCAACAGGTTCAGTTCAATTTGATTTCACATTCTGGGTGCAGGTTTCTGTTACATGAGACCTGTTTCCAGCACCTTAGTGCCAAGACATGTTGTTAGAAACATCTGGGGTGGGGTGGGGTTATATGCAGCCTGCTCAAACACAGAAGAGCTATTTATTTTTCTACCTGTCTGTCATTCTATCTACATTTATCCTCTCTCTCTCCTTCTCTGTCTAAATTAACTTTCTATTTTTTTTTAATTGAAAAACACATAGTTTGCCGAGTTGGGGGCACTGTCCTTTAAGATACCAGATGATACAGGTAAATTTACCATAAATGATGGTATTACTTGATGCTCTGGTTAGTGTCATTTGCCTGATAGTGATGTTTTCTGAATTTTATTCTATTTTTTTAAGATTTTATTTATTTACTTGACAGAGAGAAACACAGCTAGAGAGGGAACACAAGCAGGGGGAGTGGGAGAGGGAGAAGCAGGCTTCCCGCCGAGCAGGACGCCCGATGTGGGACTCAATCCCGGGTCTCCGGGATCATGACCTGAGCTGAAGGTAGTCACTTAACCAACTGAGCCACCCAGGCACCCCTGAATTTTATTCTATTTTTTAAAAGACTAAGTCATTTATTTTAGAAAGAGAGAGGAGGTAGGGCAGAGAGAGAATCCCACTGAATGCAGAGCCCATGACAGGGCTCGATTCTCGGACCCTGAGACCCTGAGATCATACCCTGATACAAAATCAAGTCAGCTGTATACCTGCCTGAACCACCTAGGTGCCCTCGTTTTCTGAATTTTAAAGGTGGGGTGTCTGGGTGGTTCAGTCATTAACCGTCTGCCTTAGGCCCAGGTGGTGATCCCAGGGTCCTGGGATTGAGACCTGCATCAGGCTCCCTGCTCAGCGGGAAGCCTGCTTCTCCCTCTCCCACTCCCCCTGCTTGTGTTCCTGCTCTCTCTGTGTCACTGTCAAATAAATAAATAAAATCTTTAAAAAAATAAATAAAATAAAGGTTAGACCTACTTACATTCTCTAAGTCAGAGAATTCCTTCACTCACCAGATACACAGGTCCTACGAAGTCAACAAGTGTATATAAATCCAGCTGATAAGAGGCAATATTTACATAGCATTTGTTATTGACTTTTATTGTCTGTCCGCATTAATCTTGATCATGTTGTTTCTTATCCCAATGCTGCTTTGATATGTAACCTGTTTATAAAAATATAGTTCTATAGATTCAGCTTAGGGAAAATGTGAAAAAACACAACAAATGTAAAAAGTGCACCCATGAATCCAGCCACTAGTAGAGTTTTAGTGTATTCCACTCCAGTTTTTTAAGAGAACACTTCAAATATACTGATAATAATCTTATCCATGTAATTTTGATCAAGGAAATATTTATTTTAGATATTTGTTTTCTTTCCTCAACAATTAAGATTTTAAAAACTGCCAGATGTTTTTTATTCAACAGATCTGTGATAATATCCTCAAACATTCCTCTGCTATTAGACTTTGAGTTGCTTCTAGTTATCCTTAATGTAATATTGTGTGTGTCTTCATATATTTAACTTTTTGCACATTTTGGCTGACTTTATTTGGTTAGATTCTTGGAACTGTGAACATTGGGAACACCTAGGACAAGTGTTTAGCCAAACTGCTTTCTAGAAGAATTGTACCAGTTTATGTTCGTCATCAGGAATGAATGGGATGGTGAATTCACTGCACTTTCAGAGCATTTGGAATGCTTATTTACTTATTTATTTTTGTAGTTTCACATATCATATGGTATGTGCTTTAATTTAAATTTTTTAGCTATTAGAATGTTTGAATATTTTCAAATCCATATTTGATTTTTCCTTTAAGTGATAATTATTTTCCTCTCCTTTAAATTTTCTGTTTAAGCTCTTGCCAATTTCCCTGTTATAGTCTTAGTGACTTTCCTATCAGAAGTTTGAATATTTTGTTTCATACATGTAGAAACATAATCGCACTATTAATTCAATGCCACAGTTGCTGAAAAATCTCCCAGAAAGTTTAGCTTTTCTTATGTTAACATTTCAAATGTTGTGGTAACATTTGTTGTTATTTTCCTGTATATTCTTTATCCATTCAAAGCATAGAAAAATCATTTCTCTGTCAAAGGTTTAAGTATTCAATATTATTTTCATTTTCTTTGATTTGATTTAAAAATATTATACTTTTTAATACATCTGGAATTTATTTCAGCATATGGTGTGAGGTGAGCATATTTGACTTTTAAATAATTTATTATGCTATGACCCAGCTGCCTGATTTCCCTCACGAGTTGCCAAATGGCCAGTGAAAGAAGAATGCTCTTATATTTTGTGTTCATTGAGCTAGCATCTGTTACTTTATTAAGTATGCCAGAATTTTTTACTAAGAAAAGTATGCCCTACTTAAGGTTTGCTTTCTTTTCTCTTTTAAGATTTTATTTATTTATTTGACACAGAGAGACACACAGAGAGAGAACACAAGCAGGGGGAGTGGGAGAGGGAGAAGCAGGCTTCCCGCTGAGCAGGCAGCCCAATACAGGGCTTGATCCCAGGACCCTGGGATCATGACCTGCGCCAAAGGCAGACACTTAAAGACTGAGCCACCCAGGTGCCCCAAGGGTTGTTTTCAAAATTGAATTAATTTTTTCTAATAAGAGGAGGATAACTTAAATTATTATTTTGGTATTCTTTATGGTACCCTGTTTTTTACAAGAGGACAATTTAGTGAAATAATGTAGGGACTTTTGCTTCCTCAGAAGTACTTTAGCCTATGAATGTTAATATATACCTTTTTAATCTTCTAGGTGGAGTTGGATGTCAAATCTGAGTTTCAGTTATGTCTCCACAACTTATTGGTTAAGTGATTTGTGCAAAGTTTTCAAACTTCTCAAGCCTCTGTTTTCTTTGTAGAAAATGGGGATAATAACTCCTACCTTATGGGACAGTGGTAAGATTAAAAGAGAAAGCATGTAAAATGCCTGGGAGATTGCCTACAGAAACAGATTTATTACTTTCTTTCCATTTTTAAATGATACAGGCTAATGGCCATCTGAATTGGTGGAAGAGAAAAAGACTCCTTGTAAGACTCACCTGGCTAATATTTGACGCAGAAATATGTTTCATTTAAATTTTGATTATAGTTATTTCTGGTCTTTAGGGAATTTAGGCAACATAATTAAATTATACCACTGATACCTAATTTTGGGTTTTTTTTTCATTTTTCCTGTGTTCACATATATTCTAAGAAAAAATGACTCATTTTAAAACTTCCTTAGAGGGGCGCCTGGGTGGCTCAGTTGGTTGAGTGACTGCCTTCGGCTCAGGTCATGATCCCAGAGACCCGGGATGGAGACCCACATTGGGTTCCCTGCTCGGCAGGAAGCCTGCTTCTCCCTCTCTCTCTCCCCCTGCTTGTGTTCCCTCTCTGGCTGTGTTTCTCTCTGTCAGATAAATAAAATCTTTTAAAAAAATAAATAAAAAAAATAAAACTTCCTTAGAGCAGAAATAATCATAAGCGTTTGGTCTTCAAAGGGTTGGTCTACTCAGATGTGGACGGTATGCTGAGTAAAAGTAAATAGAAAAGAAAGAGACCAATAAGAATAGTAATTAAAGAGAGCATGTAGCCCAAATATGTAATAATGGTATTTGCTCTAAAACATCTACATTGGATTTCCATTTAGTTATTTATAGGATATGATTTTAGAGATATGAGAAAAATTCCTCTAATAATTTATCCTGCTTGCCACCCATAATAGCTAACACATTAAATTTACCTGTATTATAACACATATCTCACTGATTATCCCTTCATCAATTGGTAGTTACTAAATTTCTTTAGTAAGAAGAAAGTTACTGCTCCCAATGATTACTCTGAGGATTCTCCATGAATGTTTCATAAAAAACTGAATGTCAGAAATTCAGCATCCCTGTAGTTAAAGCTTTGTACTATTGTAGCACCAGACTGCAGTTACTTTTTCTTAAAACTATGCAACTTTAGGATCTTGGGCAAGGATTTGACAGAGTAGGGATGAAAAAAGCATAAACATACTCAATGTTTGAAAACTAATTGTGCAAATAAGTTTATTTAGCTCAATCCTTTAAAAAGAACTTGAGGTAAGGTGAAGATGTTATTATTTTATTTTTTTAAAGATTGTATTTATTTATTTATTTATTTATTTATTTATTTATTTATTATTTGACAGAAACACAGCTAGAGAGCGAACACAAGCAGTGAGAGTGAGGGAGTGAGAGAATGAGAAGCAGGCTTCCCGCCCAACAGGGAGTCCTATGCATGGCTCGAACCCAGGATGCCAGGATCACGCCCTGAGCTGTAGGCAGTAGCTTAACCAACTGAGCCTCTCAGGCTTCCTTGGATGTTATTATTTTATTTTGAAGATGCAAGCCCACTAAAATAAGAAAGGAAAACTGAAGTGGGACAAGAAGAGCTGCAAAGCAGTTTAAGGCATTGTTTTACAACACCGGTCACCATGGAATGATGAGTCACTAAGAGATACTGAAGGTTGCTTGGCAGGTGTGTACACTCAATATATAGAACTTCTTTGGAAATAAGTAAGTATAAATCACACTTAGGAGAAGGAGAGGAGAAATTTGTCTCTGCAGCTTCCCCCTCTTATCTCAAATCTCCTAACTGGTCAAATTTCTTAGAGAGCTACCTTTGTATCATCTGATCTTTCAGTGCTACTTAGGAAGAGATTTCTCTTGAACTATGGAATTTTACTTTATCCAAGTCCAATAATGGAGGAGTGTTGTGAATGGGGACCTGACCAAAGGAGAGAGAAAAAAGCAAAGGTGGACAAGAGAATCTAAGAAGTCACACAAGGTTTGTTTCCTCAAACATAAGAGGTAGAAGAAATAGCAAGTTTAGGAGTATTGAAAGCTAACAGTTCTCGGGTGATAGAAGTGATGTATTTGTTTGGGGCGCTTGGGTGGCTCAGTCGTTAAGCATCTGCCTTCAGCTCAGGTCGTGATCCCAGAGTCCTGGGATTGAGCCCCACATAGGGCTCCCTGCTCAGTGGGAAACCTGCCTCTCCCTCTCTCACTCCACCTGCTTATGTTCCCTCTCTAGCTGTGTTTCTCTCTGTCAAATAAATAAATAAAATCATAAAATAGTGATGTATTTTAACAGTCAGGGTTTGTTATAAACAAAATAAAATGGTTTAAATCACTAAGAGCTTTATTTCTTGCTCCTATCTCAGTGCAGTGTGGGTTGAGGGGTTCTGGGGTCCTTTCACCTGGTGGCTCTGCCATTCCTAGGATCCTCGGGACCTCAGACCCCTCCAGTGGAAATTGTATGTCTGGCTGTGAGGGGAGGGAAGAGAATGAATACATGGGAAGATGGCTAGGGAACAAATGCCTTATTTATGAGACAACACATAACCCCACCTAACTGCAAGGAAGACTTGGAAATAGAGTCTATCTGTGTGCCAAGAAGGGAAGTAAAAGGATTGTTGTGACACTAAGCAACTTTTGTCACATACAGTAACCATGTTCTGTCAAGTTTTTACTTGAACATAAAATACAGAATATTTTATGTGAATATTCTGTACTAAATAAATTTGACCTCTAGTTTATTCAGATAATGTAGTCATGACCCATTTTAATTGGATGCTCTTCTGAAGCTCTCCACATCAAATTTTGCATATTTTTAAAAGTAAGTATTCCTGTAACATCGGCATTTTATTTGTGATTTTCTCAGGAAAGAGTAATTAACCTGAGAATCAATTATGGTCTGGATACCAAAGCAAATCGGTCTAGGCTAAGGTGTTCTAATGACAGTCTTCTGATACAGTTCCTGAGTCAGCCCTGTAGAGTCACAGAATCTGGGCTTTCCAAACAAGACTACCACCACTATGTTTCCTTGCCTGGACCCCTAACCCTAGTGATGCAATATGGTAAACTGTAGATAGAGCCCAAGACTTTTCATTTAGTGCAGGCTTTATTTCATTCCTAACTTTTATCTCAATGAAAAGGCAACTTAATGAGTTTCACCAAGAGTGTTATCCTTCTTGTCCCTCTGTCACTGCTCATCGAGGACAGCTGGGACAAAACACTGATCCAATTAATAATGTTCTCCTTAATTTCTCTCTCAACAGACTCCTGATACCACAACGGCCCACAAAACAATTGCCAAGTCTGGGGTCGGACTATTAATTGAAATAGTCACAATTAGAAGTGTTTTCACCGTAACATGTGTGAAAATCCCAAGTATATTTTCTGTGAGAATGCCTTGCAAAGACTTCACTAACAAATGGTATCAATAGCAGTTCTGAGTCAGTGGATGGACGGTAACCAAGTTGCATTTTGAATCAGAGTAGAGGTCACGAAATCAAAAGTGAGTTAATTAATTAATTAATTAATTAATTTTGGTTTTTATACTTTGATTTTTATTTTTATTTTTTTATTTTTTAAAGATTTTATTTATTTGACAGAGAGGAACACAGCCAGAGAGGGAACACAAGCAGGGGGAGTGAGAGAGGGAGAAGCAGGCTTCCCGCCGAGCAGGGAGCCCAATGTGGGGCTCGATCCCGGATCTCTGGGATCATGACCTGAGCCGAAGGCAGTCGCTTAACCAACTGGGCCACCCAGGTGCCCCTGGTTTTTATACTTTTAATTGAAGCATAATTGACATGCCATATTGTATTAGTTTCAGGTGTGCAACATAGTGATTTAATATTTATAAACATTACAACATGGTCACTACAATAAGTCTGATTACCATCTACCACCATATGAAGTTGTTACAATAGTATTGACTATATTCCCTATGTTGTACATTACTTCCCTTTATCTTACTTGTTTTATAACTGGGAGTTTGTGCCTTTTAATCCTCTTTACTTGTTTTGTCATCAGGCCTACCAATTAATCAGTTTGTTCTTTTTATCTATGAGTCTGTTTGTGCTTTGTTGGTTGGTTCCTATTGTATTTTTCTAGATCCCACATTTAAGTGAATTCCTACAGTAATTGTCTTTCTCTGTTTTATTTCTCTATGTTCATGCTTGTTGTGAATGGTAAGATTTTATATTTTATGGCTGAGTAATATTCCTTTGTGTATGTGTACTACATCTTTATCCATTCATCTATGGATGGATATTTAGGTTGCTTCCATATATTGGCTTTCGTAATAATGCTGCAGTGAACATAGGAATCCATGTGCTTTTTGAATTAGTGTTTTGTTTTTTTGCATAAATATCTAAAAGTGAATTGCTGCATCATGTGTTTGTTCTTTTTTAAATTTTTTGAGGAATCTTCATTTTGCTTTTCATAGTGGCTGTATCAATTTCCTTTCCTACCAACAGTCCACATTCTCACCAACACTTGGTATTTCTTATCTTTTTGATAATAGTCACTCTGACAGGAGTGAGGTTTTGATTGTGGTTTTGATTTTCATTTCCTTGCTGGTTAATGGTGTGGAACATCCTTTTATGTGCTTGTGAAGGTGAGTTATTTATGACATGAATCAAATGGGCAGAGGAAGTCATAGCTGTCACCTTCGAGAGAAACAGCAAGATGCTCTCCTGATGCTCTGTCCACATCCATATTTTCAAACAAAACAAAACAAAACAAAACAAAACAAAACAAAATAAACCAGTTCATAGTATTTGCAGAATGTTCTGATGTGTCTCATATTAAAGTATGTCCTACTGTGGGTATATATCCAGAGTGTAGTGCTAATGCATTGATTTAAAAAAAATCTGAGATTTATCCTGCTTATAACTTTTATCAATTGGAAAAATACTTCAAGTAATTGGATCTTAGTTTCTTCATTCTGTAAAATGGAAATATCATCATGTACCCCCATGGGTAACATTATTACAAAAATAATATGTATAAAACATACATGTTATTACAAAGAATATTCCAAAGATAACACGTATAGCAATGACCAGTGTTTAGTGTTTAGCATAGATATTTTACCTTAAAAACATTAAAATGGCATTTGGGATTTGATCTTCCTCATTCTGGTTTAAATTCTTATTGGTGCTGCTTAAAACTCTGCACTTATTCGATCTGGCCTTCTTGGAGGTGGCTTTCAGGGATATCTCATTTATTCTTGACATTAACATATAGAAAGGATATCATACTCTATTTGTTTTACTCTTTATCTGATTTTACAGATTCAGACCCTCTTCCTAGACACATGCTCATGGTTTTTGAAGGTGTCTAAATGACATTTTTAAATAATTGTTATTATATATTATACCCTGATCTCTCTTTCATCCTGTGCCATTGTAACTGTTAAATTCTAAAATTTCTAGTATAGCTCATTCTGCAAATCCTCTACTCCCCCTCTTATTGATCTGACAAGGGAATTTGAAACAACTCTCTTCAAAATAGTGAGGCCACATGTAATAATGGAGCCAAAATTAAAAAGAGAGAAAGTAGCCCAGTACTAATCTAGAGATGACCAAGGCATCCACTTCTTTTTTTTTTTTTTTTTTTTAAGATATATTTATTTGAGAGAGAGAGAGCTAAAGAACAAGCATGAGTACAGGAAGGGACAAAGGGAGAGAATATTAAGCAAAATCCTTGCTGAGTGTGGAGCCCAACGTGGAGCTTAGTCTCAAGACCCATGAGATCATGACCTAGAGCTGAAACCAAGTCAGAAACTTAACTGCCTGAGCCACTGAGACACCCCAAGGCATCTAATTCTTAATCTGGTGTTAGATGTTGTTGATCTATAAAGAACTCTACTATGAATATTTTGTTGATTGCTGCTTATTTTTCTCCTGATGAGGAAAGAAGCAAGAAATAGTTATATTTATAGTTTCATGGGGAAATGCAAGAGAATATAAAAAATGAGTTCTTCTCTTCTTTCCTTCCTGGGTTCTAATTCTTTTTACCTTTAGCTGTGAAAAACCAGTTACATTTAGCCCCTTCACCTCTGCCTAGCTGTGGGGTAAGTAGTGAACAAGAACACTGCCATGGAAGATTCTGGACCTGGATTCTAAAATTAGTGTTGTGTCTTTAGCAAACCCTTACATCTCTATATTTCTCAGTTTTCTTGCTTGGTAGGCAAGGTAAGTAATAGTTTCCTTATGTCACTGGGATATTTTGAGAATCAGATAAAATGATGAATGTCAAAATCCTTTTGCAAAAGCCAAATGTCATTTTTAGACAAATGTAAAATGCTGCAAATAAGCCATGCTTTCCGCCTTGTCTTTTACACAAACTCTAACAGATTCGGTTATAAATTTCAATGTAGCTTAATTTCATAAAACTTAATATAAATAAAAATCTTATAGAAAACACACACACACACATTATTTTTTCTCTTTGCAGTTATCAGTGACACTTGTCAAATTATCATCTTGGCACAACTGTAATTTACTGACCAGGTATGTTGTAATTCCTCGCCAATGTGCTTGCTGTGGAAATTTACATAAAGTAATTTGATGAAAAGCTTTGCTAATTCAATTATTGAATTTCATGCCTTGTATTTAAAGCTTATAAACAAAAATTGTACAAAAGTACTTAAGTTATTGCACTATTTTAATACTGTGATTGAATAGCATTTGTATTTGAGGTTGGTAGGCAGGATATTTAAGCGATGTGTTCACGAAAGTGAAATATTAAAAACAGCTTATGAAAATCTCCCATCTGGCAGTTACAATTGATCAGAAGTCTACTCTTCAGCATTGTTTTGAAAATAGCATGAGTTTTTAATTAAAACTGTTCATTCAATTTATTAATGTAAGTAAAACATCCCATCTGATCAGGTTTAACTTGAGAAACTGGTTTTCTAAAACCCCTTTTATGGATTGAATGATACAATTTTCAATAAAGAGTAGTTATAAAAGATGTCAGATGTCTATTTGCTATCAATCTTTTCTTGTGTCCTTAACTTCAGAATTGAACTGTAAACATAATTCTGTTTCCTTAAAAATGTTTGATGAATTCATGATCTTAGGTCTCTTATTTTAAATCTAAGCAAAGGATCTGAGGTAAAGCTCTTTTATAAAATGCATTAACTTTAAGTATACTTTATATCAATTAATTTAAGTAAAGCTGACACAGGCAAAAATAAATATCAAGGTTAAAATTTCTCACTTAAAAATGCAATATACAAAGCATATTTATTTAGTAATTATCAAATGCTTATTTAGTAGCTGTTTGTTATGTAATATCATTTATTTAATCCTTGTAGTAAGTCTGTTCCTCAGCATTTTTATTATCTACATTTTACTTATAATTAAATTGAAGTTCAGGAATTATATAACTTGTGATTAAATTTCAGAAGAAGGCTTTCAGACCAGGCAATTGGACTTCAAACCAAAGGCAGTTCATTACTTTCTGCCCACGTGTCCAGGGTACCTGTTTATTCTCTCTCCATGGGAGGGTTATAAGAATATTTCTCTTAGTTTTTCTCCTGAAAACTCAGTACCTGAGGTAGATGCTGTGTTAATTCCTATAGTTATTTATCAAATTAAAACTGTGAATTGAGGAATACTAAAGTTGGAAATATTTTTTGTGACATGTTGACTATTCCTGTCTATTCTACTAAATGTCTAGTCTATTAAATGTCTAGTCTACTTCCCTCACATTTTACAGTAGCTAAATATCATGCCAATGTGTTAGATTACAAAGTTGGTAATTTATCCCCATGTTTATTTACACAGTATTATTTTTGGTGTGGTAATGTTAATTTATTTCATTTCCAAGTGAAAACTTGAAATTCAGAGTCTATTTATTTATAACTGAACCTCTAGATAATAGAGTGGGAATGAACTGGGAAAGATACACACACCTGACACTCCTTCTGTCCTGGTGCTGTCTTTGCTTCCATGATACTGCCATGGCAGATATTTCTGCAACCCATCTAAGTAAGTGGTGGCAGCATACCCGTTCTCCAGAGATTGGAAGTCAATGGACTTAACCGTTGACAGTCTTCTTGAATATCTATACATGGTGAACGTGATCCATCATGAACTCAGCAGTAAGTTCAAAGTGATGAGTTTTATGTATTGCTGTTATTATTGAACTATTAGTTTCATTTCAAAAGATTTGGGATCAAATATGCTCAGAGAGTCTTTCAGGTTAAATCTCACCTTAGAAATAAATCTATAGTCTTTATGCTTTATCTTTTCCATTGGTACTTTATATAAATATAGATATGCTCTCTTGTTGAAATAGTCCAATGTGCTTATTGAATACACCACTAATAGTCATACTTCTCAGCAGGGGAGCAAGGAAGACTAAAAATTGGTTCTATCAGCCTCTACTAGCTATGAACTCTAAATAGGCTGTTTTTCAGTTCTACCTGTAATTTGTATCTCTGTTTGTAACTCTGAATTATGTCTTTATTATGTCACCAAAACATTGCTCAAAATTATTCTGTTTCTAAGAGCTTATTGAAGGGTTGCATTGCTACTGCTGTTTTCCACCTTTCTAAAACAAGTCCTATGAGTTTTGAAATATCTGCCCTTGAAAATAAATTCCAGAGTGTTATTTTTTAGTTATTTATTTACCAGTATTCTGAGTTGTAACAAAAATAATTTATCAGAAGTTATAAACATGCACGCAAGATGAAATGAATTTTAAATGTGTAAACAAGCCAAGGGAAAGGGAAAATAAGAATAAGAAAGGAAAATCTAGCCAGGAATGAGGTTAGTACATAAAATTTTTGCCCTCAAGTTCTATGTACTTGCTAGAGGTAGGTCAAAAATTTGACTCTAAGCTTTCTAGAAACCAATCAGAAAGAGAAATGTGATTACTATCTCTAAGGTGGAAGGAAATGAGTTGCTTTGAGGAAGCATATTAACTATTCATGAAACCAAGATCATGAAACAAAATTTTATATCTATTTTAAGAATGAAAAGTTGAAAACATATTTATCATAGAGTGAAGGGTTTCATAGATCTGTTTTGTGTAATGTCCCTAAATATTGGGAGATGCTATCATGCTGAGGTACAATTGCAATAAGAAGGGTTTTTATGGGAGAGGAGTGGCTATTCTATGTGACCCAGTCATGCTACCCTTGGTGGTTCTGCTGGTGCAAGAAGAGATGTCAGAATGTCTATGGAAGTATCAAGCAGCCTCAAGTATATAAATGGCTCCAAGACATCAACCTAAGCCACTTTATAATACAACTTCAGTTTAGCTCATTCCCTTGGTCCTTCCCCAAAACTGATGGCATTTTTGCTTCCAAGTTCAAGGTTTCTCATCCTTTACCAGCTTCAGCAAGGAAGTCCTGCAGCCAGGATTAAGAAAGGGCCAGGCAGGGGATGGCAAGACCATGCCTTACTCGTCTCCATAACCCGAAGGCTTGTAAGTGGAATGCCTGCACATCATAGGCACTTTGCACTTGTTGCTCTGTGCGGAAGTTATTCCTCTCCAAAACTCTAAAATTAACTTACTGTTTCAATGTAGGCAAATAACTTTGCCTTTGTAAGAAGGGATAATGACACTAATCTCAGTGGGGTGAATTAATATATAGGGGCATACGAGCTAATAAAAAGTGGTTAATAAATGCTGAACTAAGGAATGAACTCTGAAACACTATACATTGTCATTGTCAGAGATGAGAAATTAATGAATTATCTCAAAACTGCCATGATAAATATTTTAGAGGCAGAACATCAGTGTTAATATTCTGGCTGACATCACTTTACTAAATAATATAAGAATACATTTTTTTTTCTCATGAGACTCAGTGAAGGTATATTTTATTTGAAATGGGGATAAAAGACCATTTGGAGAGGGTTTTTTTTCCACTATCACATTAGTCTTATTTCAAGTAAATTGATAACTATTGACCTAGATTCTAGAATCAATGAACTGCGTATTCTTGATAATCCTCTCTAAATACTTCTTTTACTCCATATTGATATTTTGACTGGTATTAGGCACTACTAAGTTTAAGATTTTATTACCTGCCTTATCAGATTCTGAATGAGTTTTGTCAATTAACTAACAATCAGTGGATTGACAAACTCTTGGTTTCTAAATATACTTAAATTTTCTAGCCTACTTTTGCTATAATATACTGAAGTTGGTTAGTAAATAATTTATTCCCCATATGTGACCCTTCCATAAAATAATACATTTTCCAGTGGTTAAGTAACAAAGATCATTAGGGAAAACCTGATTGGGAATTTGCATATTATACCAGTTTATTGAGCATTGATGATGAAAATTGTCTTGTTAAAGCTTGTGAAAGACTTGCAATAAATAAACCTGTTTAACTTTAAAATAATATATTTTCCTCTATTCAACATAGAACTATTGTCTTTAATTATTGCCTTGGAAATCCAATCTCTAATATTTGTTCTTAGAGTCTTTTGTACTATATGACTTAAGGTTGAGTTATTGATTTCCAAGCTAACCACAGTATGGCTTAAAATAACATTTTCCTTCAAGGCCCTAGTTGTTGGCAGGCCTTTCTTGAGCACTAAGAGGCATAATCACAGATGTTCTGAAAACTAGCCTTCATTAGTAATTCTTTGTTTGCTCCACTGTTTTATCTATTTGGACTGAAGACTCTTGTAGAATTGAAGAAGGAAAGAATAGTGCCATTTTGGAAATAATTTAAGTATCACATTTCTATATTTTAGGAGACATGTATATGTATATGTTTAGTAATACCATATTGTACATTTGGCTGGACTTTCATCCATGCAAAAGGCTAAGTTTTTTCTACTATCGTCCTTCTTGGTCTACCTTTCCCTCAGGATTTAGAAATTTTCGATTAATCCCTGAGCAATATATACCTTTTCTTCTAGTTCTTCTGTTTTTTTCTTATAGGTTCTCCCCCAAGTCATTTACATTTTTATTATCTAAAATTCTATAATGCTTTTAAATATGACTTCCAACCTATTACTTTCTAGTCTGTCACTTCAATGAACAGAATTCTGCTCAACTTATAATATACACATTATTTGGTCTTTTTCAGCTGTTTGTAGGTTCTTTGACTTTATGATCTCAAATTTTAGAATTTTACTTATTTATAGCCTTGACTTACTTAAAAATGATCATTTGGATATTGGATGCATTAAGTATTGTGGTGGTTATTAATTTGTCAGATATTTCCAGCTTTTTAACTTTCAGGCATCTAAAGTTCTATCACTCCCAGTGTCTATTGTGGTCGTGAAGATGGAGATGTGGAACTGGTTAAGCCCAATAAATTATGAGCAAAAACAATGTGTGTCACTTCTGGACCAAAATAGTCCCTTGTCAGTATAGAATCTTCTGGAGTTATCTTATTCCCTGGTACAGTGGCTGACAGTATTTAAGATGTTGCCTGTTCTGTGTGACGCTGGATCCTTGAGTCAGTTCAGTGCTCAGCGCCCCCTTCTGGCCTACAATTGGCATATATATAATAAGCAAAAACAAACATTAAACCACTGAGATTTGGGGATTGTTTGAAGCTATATTATAACCTAATCTAGACTGACTGATTCAAGTAGTGGTTGGTTTTGGCATTTCCTATATGACACTAACAAAATTTGATATTGGAAAACACTACCAACAGTCCCGGGACTCTACAGATCACATTTCCAATCTCTGTACACCATTTCCCCGCTTCTGTGTGCTTTTATATCTAATAACATACACATTAAATTCCCTTTAGAGAACTGCCCTCATATTTTACTCTACGAATAGGCAAACCAGTTATTATCTGGCCTATAAAATCTCAGCTTTCTTACCTGCAGAAAGGACAACTTTGAAATGAACTTCCACTCAGAATTCCCTGTCAGGATCCTTCTGAAGCTGCTCCTTGAAAGAGCTTGCACGAGATCTCACCCTTGCATAACTGTTTCTCTTTCAATGCCCTACTTCCTTGACTCCCTTATAATGTTCTCTTGGGAATTTTTCCTTCATGCATCACTTGTACCTCATGTTAGAATCCATTTCTATGAAACCCTACTTAAGACTTGGAATGATGTGTGTGTGTGTGTGTGTGTGTGTGTGTGTGTGTGTGTAATATGTCTTCATAATAATGTTGAAGGAAATATGTTTGGCTATATTTTAATTTTCCATACTATGTAAAAAGCATCAAACTTTAGAATGTTGTATTTTAGCTTTAAATCACTTATACCAGGAATTTGTCATGTTTAATGTATTGTTCTTTACCAGATTAAAACAATGCTGCCATTCATTTTTTTGTTAGTAAAGTAAGATTCTTATATCATTATTACATCATTTCTCTATTTTCAGTGATGGACTTGAAATCATTCTATTTCTTCATGGTCCTTAAATATCTTCAGAACCCAGAGACCATTATAAGCTCTACTTAGGGTTAGGGCAAAGTTGTGATCATGTAACAGAGCAGAGTTTGCTGACAACACATGGTGAAATTTACTGACATAGTCTCCTAACTATAGTGCTCTCATGAGCAGTGGCCACTGGAGATGATGACATATGAAAGTAAAGGGAAAAAACCCACCTCTTTCTTCTGATGATGGTTTTCGGTTTGAACTGTAAAGTGTTCTTAGCAAGATCTACCCTTCCTTTTTGGTCAACATATTTTGTGCACTATCCCCTTTTGGTGTACAATTCTAACTTTGACTTTGTCCTTGTTCAATTTAACAAGTCAAGGGAAATTATGTTGATTGATTAGAAAATGCAATGCTTTAGGAATTTATAAATGTAGAGTTTGTTTTATTTATTTGTTACATACTCTTAGGCCACACAAGGAGAAGCCAAATGGAGACAAATTATCCAAACTAAACTACTGAAATCATGAGGATCTTTTACCTAATCTTCTTCTAAGTTAAAAGGATTCATGTAGATAGATGAACTAAATATGGAACTTCATATGTATCCTTTGTATGTGTATCAGCCTCTGAAGGAATAATGAATTTCCTCTTTTGGGAAATGTCTTTTGTCATGAGGTAGAGTTTTGAAATACATTTTGTTGGTCAAGGAAGGAAGAAACAATGGAGAAGAACTCATATATTCTAGTTAATGAAGTAGAATACCTTTAAATTCTCTTGATTTTTATCTTTTTACCAGCTGTTCTCTTTTTTTTCCTCTTTACCTTATTTCTTTTTTTTCCCCATGAAGTAACTTTTATTTACATGTTGTGAGTAAAACCAAAAGTTGCAGGCAGATATTTTAGTGTCATACAGGGATGAAGTGAAACTCATTTATACATCAATCCATTCTCTGTGCCTCTGAGAGAGTCATAGTTTGACAATAAATGATGTATCTGATCATAGTAAACATTTAGAAAATAATGTGCCACTATCTATTGAATTTTAACATATATACATATCTTCTGACCTAGCCTATTCATCTTTAAGAATCTATTGTACACAAATCAAGGTGATAAGACATAAAACACATATACAACAAGATTTACTATATCCTTGTTTATAAGTGTAAAAATCTGGAATTAATCTGAATATCTAGACATAGGTGACTGGATCTGTAAGTTAAGATACGATTATAATAAAGACTATTTTACAGCTATTAATATAAAGCAGTTAAAGTAATACCCCTGACATGAGGTGGAAATGTAAAATGGTTCTTAATATATAAAATGGCAGTTGTAGGGAAAAGGGTATTGTATAGGCCAATTTCTCTTAAAAGAAAAAGAACTCTCGATATTGGTATGAGCATAGCATCATACCTCAAGAATGCACACTAAAATTTTAACATTTAACTCAGGGGCAGTTTAGCTGGGGAAAGAGTGTGAGCTGATAACATTTTAATGCCTCTGTATTATTTAGCATGATACAGCCAGTGTACATTTCTTTTGTAATTTTGAAAATGACAAAGTATATAAAGTTTTTCAACAATAAATTGAGGAATAAAGATAAAATATATTTTTCTATTATGTAGGACATTCTTTTATTATAAGTAAAATTTTCTTTTAGTCTAAGGATTTCTATATTTTCTATAGATTTCTACTTTTAACTTTTGATGCCAGATTCCTTTTGGGTATAAAAGTACAAAGACGTTTATATGAAGTACCCACAAATGTAATATGTAATAAAGAAAGGTAGACCTAGCTATGCAAAGATAGCCACGTCCATTCCTGCTGTGCATGTCAGTAGAACATGACGTCACTCCTCTCCTCGATAAATCCATCTCTAAAGAAAAAAAGAGTGTGTGCATCCAAATGATTATTTCATAGGCACCACTAATGATCACCAACCCACTGGGTGCCTGCTTTTTCTGTACATGCAAGAAAACTACAATTTTCCCAAGCTTTTTTTTTTTAATTTTTATTTATCTATTTGACACAGAGAGAGAGAGATCACAGGCAGGCAGAGAGAGAGAGAGAGAGAGAGGAGGAGGAAGTAGGCTCTCCGTTGGGCAGAGAGCCCAATGTGGGCCTCGATCCCAGGACCCTGAGATCATGACTTGAGCCAAAGGCAGAGGCTTTAACCCACTGAGCCAGCCAGGTGCCCATTTTCCCAAGCTTTTAAAGTAAGACATGAGATAAGACTTACTCCGGGCAGTGACGTGTGAGCTAAAGTAGTGTGCATTGTTTCCAGGTGAACAGGAATAAAGGTTATGTTGTTTATTACCACAGCATAAACTGCTGTACCCGAGACCAGTTACTGTGCAAATGTCCTTTGTTTGTATAGTACTTTTATCTTATGTACCAGGGTTGTCAGAGTTTTTGTAAGTAGGAGAAACAAAATTTTAAAATTATCTGTGAAATGCAAGAAACTTTCACTTCTATAAAATTTAAACTTTTACCTACTGAATTTTGCTGTACAATTCATCTAGGTTCGTATCTTACTTAGTATACTATACAAACTACTCCACTTCTCTGGGTCAGAGTTTCTGTCAGTACAATGAAAGTACTCATACTTCTATCACATGCTTCTGTGGATTAAATGAAATACTGTGTGTAACCCAGTGTTTCATACATAGTGTGTGTTCAAAGACTAGTAGCTGCCTACTTGGTAGATCTCTGTGAAAATATTGTAAATGGACTTGAAGAAGGAGGGAGAGATCATTAAGATAAAAGGAAGGTAGCTGTTATTGGTAATAGGAGCCACCACTCTCCCAAATTTAATTAGATTTGTTCTTTGAGATCCAGGAATAATGTTGGTAGAGTTTGTATCCTTTGGATTCTTAGGTGTTTGAGTTTAGTATGTTTATCCCATGATGGGAGAAAAACTAAAGATTTGTCTCACCTAACTCTAATCTATACGTATTCACTGAGTCCTCTTTAATTTTCTATTTTATTTTACATTTTATAAAATATATTTTAATCTTCTTCTAGTTTGAGCCCCATTCCCATCATCTTCTACCTCTGCCTTCTACCTTACTTTAGCTTCCAAGGTAAACAAAGTGTCATTGTCCTATCTCCCAACTCTCTACTTTTATTCCAAGACAGCAACTACCAAAGGAAATTTGAAAAAATAGTAGGGGAATGACAAATGCACTCACTCCGTTGTGAGAGTCCCACATGGGAAATTTTATAGGAAGAAACAAATGCCAGAAAAATGCTGGTGGTCATGCTTTCTATAAATTGGAGTACTTTTTGTACATCATTCATTCACATATAAGACAATGGAACAATGGGAATAGAATTTCCACACCAATTAATGGAGCTGCTTATTTATATAAATCCATGTTAGCCTTCAAGAGTTGGATGGATGTGTTCAGTAATTTAACTTCTAGTTACATATTTGGGAAAGGTATTTTTCTGTGACATATTTAGATAGATAGAGGCAATTCAAACTCACAAAGTTTTGATATGGTGGTTGATAAATCATTCACCTTGAATGATTACTCCAAGACATCAAAGTGTTTCCAGTCTATCTTAGGTTGGTTTAAGAATGGTCAGCGGTGGGTGCCTGGGTGGCTCAGAGGGTTAAGCCTCTGCCTTCGGCTCGGCTCATGATCTCAGGGTCCTGGGATGGGACTCTCTGCTCAGCAGGGAGCCTGCTTCCTTCTCTCTCTCTGCCTGCCTCTCTGCCTACTTGTGATCTCTCTGTGTAAATAAATAAATAAAATCTTAAAAAAAAAAAAAAGAATGGTCAGTGGTGGCCATTGATATATGACAGAGAGTCTGGGAGGCACACTGGCAAGAGGTACTGCAACTCACCCAGTCCTACAGAGACTCAAGATAGAGAAAGTCTTTCTTCCTCTAAATGTTACCATGTTTGCACATGATGCCTGGAGTTACCCCAGGCACTTTGTGACCCTGAGGGTATCATTTTGAGGACAAGTGTGACAAACTGAGATCTTTCATGACGTGATTAAACATCTGATTATAGTGATTCTGAAATTGTATTGTTAGAAACTTCTTGTTATGTAAGATAATTTTTTTATTGTTTAAGACATTTGAGTGGGATTTTTTGTTATTGTGATCTAAGACATTTAAATTAATACATAGATTAGAAAATTTAATTTGGATTAGAATTCATAATAATTCAAGAATTAAATGAATATGTGCTTTGCAAAAGAGAGCTCATGACAAACACACGTTGCAATCTCTGTCCTCAGATTTTGCAACTAAATAGTAATTAGACAAGATTGCACTACAACACAATGTTAGTGTACCGTTATATGATGGTCTGACATCAAAAAAAGGGTGCCTAAGTCAGTGAGATAAGATTGGAAAAGGCTTTCTATAAGATAAAATGTCCAGTCTGTGATCAAAATGATTAAGGGATGTTGGATAGGCATATGGAGGGACAGTAGTCAAGACTATCTTTTGTGACAAATGATAAGAAGATACTGGGCCGTGATCAGGAAGCCAGTGGCAGTTTCAGGCCCAACTACATCTTTAGAGGCTCCAACCATGTCATTAAAATAACCTAAATAGCATAGACAACTGGAGAGAGGGAGTTACCATTTAAAAATGTGGGTTAAGGACACCTGGGTGGCTCGAAGGGTTAAGCCTCTGCCTTCGCCACAGGTCATGATCCCAGGGTCCTGGGATCGAGTCCTGCATCTGAGCAGAAAGCCTGCTTCCTCCTCTCTGTATGCCTGCCTCTCTGCCTACTTGTGATCTCTCTCTGTCAAATAAATAAATAAAATCTTAAAAAAAATAAAATAAAAATGTGGGTTAAGAGTATAAGTTTCAGAGGCATGGTCTGGAAGCTCAGTTTTGAACATACTCATTTTGAAATACCAGTCATTTTTTCAGATGAGGCCCTCGATGGAATATTTGTATATATAAATCTAGAGTTTAGGGAAATTCTCTAGGCTATACAGACAAATCTGTGAGTCGTTCATATATGAATATGTAGTATTTAAAGCCATGAAGCTAGAAATGATTGCTGTAGGTGTGAGAATAGATAGAAAAAAGAAGAGGTCCAAAGAATGGATTTTGGGAGTCCAGTATGCCAGAATTGAGGAGTTAAGAGAAAACCAGTAAAGAATATGATAAAGAGCCGTCAGAGATGTTGGATAAAAATCAGGAAAACCAGGTCTTGGTAGCAGGGAGATGTAAATATGAGAAGGAGAGTGACTAAGAGAGAGCATTCCACAGGCCACGCCCTCCTTCCCCTACCAGCTTACGTCTGTGCCCCAAATTCAGCCTTCTTTCCAGTGTCTGTGGATGGTATATACTCCTAGAAAAGGCTGTTCTTCCCTTTTCTGTATCGTCCCAGCCTCTCTGATGTAGAAAAGAATAGTTTGAACTAAATGTAGAGGTTTAGCTTTATTTACCAGATAAAACTGAGGAGAGAAAAGAACAAAATAGAAGAAAAATAAGCAAGTACTTACTGCTTTTATTTTCTTTTTCTCTAAGACTTCTAGCCCAAGTTCTAAGGGGGTAGCTGGGGAATGAAAATCCCTGAAAGATGGTAAGTTATCATTCAGACCGTAAGCCTCCCACCTCCCCTTCCTTATCCAAAGGTGTTTCTACCACCAAATGGTTTTGTATCTGTTTATAGATATTAATATGCTTATAAAGTTCTATAATTAGAACATCTGAAATAAAGGTGATTTTCCACTTTCCTGCTTAAGGTAGCTTTGTAGCCAAACTCAGTATATAGAAGGATGTAAGATATAATCAGTGAACAAAAGTCAGTAATCAGGAAGGCTAATTCCTATACTCGGGTCATTAGCAAGGTTTCAAATATAGGAGTTAATAAGCTTTGAACTCTAGTCTGACTCCATACTCCCAACAAGTTCTTGAACTGCCTTTTGGACTCTGGTGAAGATGGCACATACGAAAGTGATTTGACAACTTTAAAAGCATTCATATAGGTACTATTACCCTTTTTTCTTATTTCAGAGATCATCCAGGATGCTATCTAGGATGACATTTGGGTATTGCTTATACTCTAAATATCTGTTAAAGACGCCTCTCTAAATAATCTGTGTGGGGTGTGTGTGTGTGTGTGTGTGTGTGTGTGTGTGTGTGTGTAAAATACTGGTTGCTTTGGATTGATTTGTTGAGCCATTTAGAAAATGTTTTTCTTTTCTAAACACCCATTGGCCTTATTGTCACTAGATGGCAGAAACAGATCCTACTTCTGTGGGAAAATGAGAGTTTGTTTTGCATTCGGGAAGGGCACAGAAAAGCTTCCCACAGACAATGTTTACAGGCTTTCTTTATTTTGACATTTCTTCTGAATACATTAATGTTTTTGGAAATTCCCTGTTAGGTCCCCTGCAGGGGTATGCTGCAAAGTGATCTTGGCTTACACAGAAAAAGAATGGCTTGCATTATGCACTTTGCATTTCAGTTGATAATTTTAGAATCTAAAACTACTTTATTTAAGGCAGGGGGGAGAGTGTGAAGAGGGTGGAGTTAAATAGTAGAAAAAAATCAGAATATTGTCTCCCATTATGAAAGCACTGCCACTGTAATATTTTCTCTGAGCCACAGATGCCTTTATTAGAATTCACTCTCTTTAGGGTAAGGGGAATTGACAGTCAGGGTGTCAAATATAAATATATTTCAAAATTCTCCATGTGAATTTTTGTACTGGAGAGAAAATGTTTTCTTTTTAATTATTTTCCAAATGAGTTACTGCTTCAAAGTGCTATTAGTTTCTTATAAAATTAAATAATTAGGATGGTATTTATTTTAAAAGCCAAACTGATGATTTAGTAGCTAAGAATAATGTTTTCTTGGTATCCAAATCATCATTGATCCTTAATTGTTTTATGCACATGCCAATTATAACCTTCCTTAAAAGTGCCTAAGGCAAAATGTTTAATTCAGAGAAAGCCATTATTCTGGGTTCAGGCTGAAATTATATATATATTTGTGTGTGTTTCAGCCTGAAATTATGGAGTAAAGATTATGTTGTGTACATATATTCCCCTGTATCTTTGAACACACTTTAAAAATAATCTCATATTTTAGAAATTATTTTTATTCCTCTTATAAAAATTTTTTTATCCTCTTTAGGATAGCTGGTCAATGGAAAGGACAGTTTTAACCTTTTATTTACTCGCTTAAAATGCAACTTTGAAATATATATTTCATTGTAGTTGTGGTTATGGGAATTCCAAAGCCATAGGAAGAAATGCTTGGTGAGTTTATTTGCATACCAATACCCAGAATGCTTTTCCAGCTCACTGCTATTTAATCGAAGTCAGCTGGTATCAGAGCTCTGGGAAAAAACTGAACCATTTTGACATGCTTCTCTGTGCGTGCACTGAGTTCTTTTTCTGCACCAAGAGCACAATGAAAAGTCAAAATTTCATCTCTGCTATGAATTTTTTATAAATACTAGAATATTCTTAAATCTCAATTTCACTACAACTTTTAACCCTTCCTATGAAATGTTACTATAATTATTATTGTGATAAAATTCTAATGTATAAGTGGGTCTTGAACTACTGATTACTTGTGTAACTTGTGACTGAACACAAGTGGAAGAATTGGAAGAACATATACTTCCATTTAAAAATAAAAGGTGAAATTAGAGAGAGTGACGTGTATTTGGGAAGATCTACAGGTTTGGTGGCTGAAAGTTGATGGTGAAGTATCACACAAGTTAAGAATTCAGCAGATCTTTTTAAAATTATTGTTAAATGGTTTTGATCAGAGGTAAAACCATTGATCTGATACTTGAACTCATAGTATGAGTTTGTGTCAAAACAAAGTCAATTATGGCTATTTAATGATATTGGGGATTCTTGTTAATATGTTATAGTGTGTTGATAGCATTTTGGATGTGGCTTTTTTAAAGGGTCATTCATTAGAGTTTTATCTGAGTTTTACAGATTAAATGACAAGATACAAGGATTTTCTTTAAAAATAACATGGGGGGTGGGAGAAAGGTGTGGGGTAGAGATGAGATAAGATTGCCATGTATTGATAATTTTTGAATCTGCTCAATGGATACATGAGGGTTCATTGATACTTATTCTGTCTAATCTTGAAGTGGCTGAAAATGTTCTACAATAAAAAGTTTTGAAGAGGAGAAATGAAGAAATAAGTCATAAGGGACATGAGCATTTGAGTTTAATCTGCATTTTCTTTCCAAAAAAATGTTGTGAATTATGTCTTTAAGTACTTTATCACATACATCTGTGTGGGGAAAAGTTATTTCCTCAATTAATAAATCAGAAAAGGGAAGCCATGCATATTTCTCTTGAGTTATATCCTCCTTCTACCTGCTTCACAGCTTAGCCTGTCTTTCCTGGATCTGTAATCATGTTCTTTCTTCTAGACATTATTCAGTAATATTAAAGGAGTCTCTTTCATCTTATAAAAATTGTCTTGGATCTTACATCCTCTTCTTACTACTCTCTCCCTCTCTCCTTTCATACGATCATCTTACATTTTCTCTCTTCCTTTTTTTCTCTACCATTCTTTTAAACAAATAGTGAAAAAAAATATCAGATTCAAATAAGCAAATGACAATAAAATAAATACCTATGTGTCAGTTATCTATGAATAAATAGAATATTATCAATAACTTGAAATTTTTAACATGTCTCTCCTTTATCTCCCTTTTTACTATTTTGTATATAATGCGGTAAGGTGGGCATTATACTGAAATTTTTGCTTGTCTTTTCTATATTTTTCTTTATTGATTCACCACTGTGTATATATTACTAAACACTATCCCTCAGTTTTTCCTGCTTGATAGTATTTTATGCTCTGAATCATACTGTAGTATTTTTCTGTCTTACGCTTTTTTCACTCAACTATGTTTTAGGGATTCATCTATATTGATAAAACTTATTAGAGTTTATTTATTTTGCAAGTGTGTAGCAGTCCATTATATGCTTATAGAATGATATATATATTTCATTGTTGGTAGACATTTATCCAGGTTTTGTGCCCTTAGAATATGGTACTGTGCATATGCATGTTCTAGTGTATATGTAAATGGTGACATGTGTACAAATTCCTCCACGGCATATTTGGGTCAGAACATGGCTATCTTTGACTTTTTTAGATAAAGGCAAATTGTTTCCAAGGTATGAATCATAACCAGTAGCATACAAGTTTTCTCGTGGTTTCAAATTATTGTATATTGTGTGTTCCTCGAGTATTATCAATACCTGATGTTGTCAAAATGGAACAGTTTTGTTAATGTGGTGTGCTGGCATATGAAGTAACTTACTGAGTTGTAACTTCTTTGATCACTAAGAAAGCTGAGCATCTATTCCTATGTTTTGTTGGACAATCAAGTTTCCTATAGTGTGAATTTTCTCTTCAAGATGCTTGAAGATTTGTACTTAATTTCTTAACCTTATTACACAGAATGCTAGGAGTACTAATCATCCTCCAAATTATTCAATTCTGGTTGCTTCTGCCACATGTCCATAAAATTGCTCTTGTTGAGATCTTTACTAATGTCCATATTAACAAATTCAGTGAACAAATTTTGGTCTTCATTTTACTTGATTTTTAAATTTCTCCATTGTATTTAACAACTCCTTTTTTCCTTGAGATCATATCCTGATTTTTCTTTTCCCTGGCTTTAATTTTCCGTCTCTACCTGCTTCTTTTCTCCTCTTTCTCCTCCTCCTCCTTTTCTTTCTTTCTTTTCCATTTTCTTTTTCTATTTTTTTTAACCATTCTCTAATAACTCTTTCTTTTCACTATCTGCTGTTTTCCTAGGACCTTTATATAAGTGGCTCCTTTTACCTAAAATCTACAATACATTTTCTTTCTTGTGTTCTATAAACCATTCCCCACTCCTCACCTCTCTGTTTCTCTTTCTTCTCCACCATAACCCAGTTTTCACTGATTTCAACACTCATTTAACACTACAGGTTTCATAGTCAATGGAAATTACTCTGGAAGATCTTTCCCAACTTCTTTCCCAACTTTCCCAACTTCTCAATCCAAACGATATAAATTTTTTATCACATTGTGTTTTTCTTATGTATGTAGTCATTTGTGTATTTACTTCCTGACCATATGCCCCAGTAGAATCAAACATTCATGTGTTGACTCTGTACTTGTTTGTTCACACTTGCATTACCTGTGTTCGTTATCGTTCCTGATATATAGTGGGGTCTTAGTAAATATTCTTGAATAAAAGAATAAACAGACTAAGTCTTATGACTTTGAATAAGTAAATGATGATATTTAACCACAAAGGCAATTTAAGAAGGAATAGAATTTATCAGAGAAGCTGAAGAATTTATTTTTGGACATGTAATGTTCCAAATGCTTTTTGAGTGGGCTAGTCAAAAAGAAGGGCAACAGAATGCTTTGATATATGGATCTGAAACTGAAGAGAACAGTATGGCTTGAGATTATTGATCTGTTATTTATCAGTACGTAGAGGATAAATAATATAAGGAGGAAAAAAATGGCTCAGGGAGTATGTGTATCCTGAAAAAGAAAACTATACACAGATGCACCCTAGAGATTGATCTGGTCTAATGCAACAACTTTCCTCCCCTTCTTGGCGGATATTCTCAGCTCAACATATTGGGCCTAAGAGGCACTGAGTTATAGAAATAAAATATTTAATTTTGTAACATTTTTTAATATGTATTCTTCATATTTCCATATATTCTATCATGGGCAGAGCATTGTCTATACAATAAGAAGGCATATGTCTATATTATGCTTATTATTTTTTAAACCCGTATACTTCTTAAAGTCCTCAGGTAGTCCCCTGAAAAACTCAAAATCTTCATATCATGACCTTTTCAGTTCTCTGTCTCCTCCCAGTACATCTTTGTCTTCTCCCTTTCTGCTCTCTCATCTGCTCTGTCCCCTGATGAGGACAAACTCCACTGACATACTTCCTATTTGCATAGCTTGCTCCCTTCTTTCTTCATGTTTCTGGTCAAATATCATGTTAACTGAATGGCTTTCCTTAGCTCTAGGTCTCTATCTGAAATAGCAAACTGTCCCCATTATTCTGCTTCAGTTTCCTTTTTTTCTCCTATTTATTTAATTTGTGTCTCTTCCCTGCCCCTTTCTTCAATATAATAAGGTTAATGAGAGCATGAGTCTGTGGTGTTTAGCTCATTCTTGTACCTGTACTTAGCACTTAAAAGCCACTCTACAGTGCTTGTGAAATGAATAAGACAGCAAAAGATGCAGAAGAGTTATGGCGTGGTGGTGAAGTTCAAGGATTCTGGTCTGCCTGCCTGTGTGGACTCTATCACTCACTAGGGCAAGTTACTTAACTTTCCATACCTCATTTACCTTATATTTACCTTATATTTCAACAAAACTCACATTTTGTAGTGTTCAAAAGTAAAAAAAAAAAAAAAGATATTACACAGAAAACCCTCATTCTGTGTGCTTGTTCCAATGCCCAGTACATAATATACCCTCAACAAGCACTTCACCCTTGTTATTAATAGCCCAAATCAATGCAACTTATGGATTTCACCATTTATTTGGGAAATATTTATTGAGTACCTCTACATACTAGACATTTTGCTGGATATTGGGGTTTACAATGATTAATAGGATACAGATATATCTTAAAAACTATTTCATGAGACCAGAAATTAAAGATATATTTATCATTTAAATAATTTTCAATTAAAATAGTTATCAATTAAATAACCTATAATTTATTATCAAGTGTCCAACACTCAAATACTCTTTTGAAGAAAAGCATTTTTTTCTTTTTACTTTATACATCTGTAAATACCAACTCAAAATTCCATCAGCACTTAGCAAGTTGATATTTACTGAAACTCTAACTCTGGGAAAATTCTCCCTTTAGCTCATATGCTATTGATCCTCAGCTCAATGAAGAGAAGCATAAAAATCTTCTAATAATTATACTCCCACTCCAAAATCTGTGGTTTATAAGCATAGTAAATAGTCAATGATAGATTCAAGATACTGCCCCTTTATCATTTATCTTACTTTAAATGTTATTCATCTTTGCATTTTTTTTCTTGTGAGTTGAGGAAGTGATGAGTAAATGTGGCTTATGGCTTAAAATAACATGTATAAAGGTACTCAAAAACCGTTTTTGTTCCTTCAGTCCCTACAGCTCACCTCAAGCATGTGTTTAGGTAAGTACCAGTCAACACTTCTTGGAGAACACATCTTCTTAAGATTTTTTTTTTTTTTTTGGTGTTCTCTCAAGAACTCTAAAGCTCCTGTGGTATGTTGCCTAAATCATTGCTATCACCTTGTGAGTTGTGTATGTTGGTAGCTGAATGATATTTTTCTCTTTTTAGCAGCATACCATTTAATCCTAATTTCCTCAACATTAAAAAATAGTTTTTAAGAAGTAAGATAAAAGCCTATCTTTAAATCAGGTCTGATGCATTTTCCAGGAAATTAACAATACATCTGGCCTTATGAATAGCTGTTATAATTTAGGCAACATTAAAGAGTTTCCTCTTCTTATCCCATTCCTCCAGTCAAAAAGATTCCCAACCATTGCTAGTCGGAGTGTAAAATACACATTCAGACATAATTCTTTTGGATCCTAAAATTTCTTAGTCTTTTTAGAGTCCTGTGCTCAAGTAAAAGTAATAATGAATGAATATAAGTTCTATTTTTTTGTTACTTTATCATTCTAGAACTTCAGAAATATAGTCTGTGTTTCTTGAGAGATGGGGGGTAATATCTTGGTGTGTGAGGAGGGTACATCATAAGAGACACTACAGAAGGGACTTATAAGAATGCTAGAGATAAAAGTCATCTAGTTTTATTTTTTCCTAGAGCCTTCCATGAGACAGTAGATTTCAATCTGTGACTAGAATGCAGTTATAGTTCTAAATTTTAAGAATAAAAGGAATATTTTTTGAATTAATTGGGTTTTCATTGCCACTTGCACTTTTCTTAATGGGAGGACAGAATATTTGATAAAAACAATTTAGTCTTATTAAATTCTTCCTTTGACATCAGAACCCCTTAATTTCAAAAATATTTCCTATTAAGTTTATGAGTCACTTAACAGCCTTCCACCAAACATGTTATCAGTGATATGGACATTTAGGGTGTTGCCAACATGTGATTATCAATCAGATGTTCTAAACAGTGTCATACATTTGCAATAGTTTTAGCCCAAGATGTACTTCTATTTTCATTGTTAATTTATTTTTACACCAATAGGCTTCAACTTGCCCCCAAAGATTTTGTGAACTAAGCCTCATGATTGTTTTTAATGAAAAAGTGTATTGCCATTAGTAAAGTAGGTATAATGCTCATGACCAAAAGAATTATGAAACTCCTAGGAATGAACTGGGGATTTTAATACTCTGCTTAAATTAAGCAGAGAAATTAGGTTCAATGCTGAGGGAAGAGAATGCTGTTTACTTGTGCACATCTATGACATAGCTGCGACAAACGAGGCTCCATGCCAGATTAAAAAGGCAAGGTTCTTCTAGTCAAGGAAGCTTATAATCTGGTGCTAAAACAAAAACAAATAAGCAATCTTATAACAAGCAATGTTTCAAGCTCTCTGAAAGAAACCAATGAAGGTGCCAGATACAACATCAGTTGTATCTTAAATGTTGTTCAAACATTTGGGAGAAAAAGGACATTTTAGGAAAAAGGAAGCAAGCGCCCAGTAGAAGCCATGAGTGGTACACTAAGATGTAAGGCAAGATCAGAAAAATGGAGAAGAGTGCTGAGAAATACGACAGGAGAGGCAGGGGACTTTTTGAAGTGTGATTGAGTATGAACTTCACCTTGTAGATTATAGAAACAGCTGCAGTTTTAGAAAGATATTCGAAGTGCACTTTGAAAGATAGATTGAAGTCAGAATGGTATTGCTCTAATCAAGGCAAGAAATCAAGAGAAAAGTGATGAAGTTAGTGTCTGTCAGAACTGAGAAGACAGGAGGAATTTCTGAGTTGCTTTGGGTAACTGGCTAGAGAATGAAAGGAAGATTTCTTGCTTGATGGCTAGGTCAAGGGTTGCATCATTTCAGTAGATCATATGGAGGGAGGAAACATGTAAGAGTGAAAGAGAATTTGTAGCTTGAGCACATTTAACCAGAGGTTAACAAGTTGTATGGGTAAAAATACATAGTAGTAAGTTAATAACAGTGATTAATAGCTCTATAAAGAGATCTTGTCAGGAGATACAGACTATTTGAAGTTGTCAGGGATAGGAATGAGATAACACAGAGAGTGAGTAAAGTCAGACTAGAAATGGACAAAGAAGGGAACAATGAGGAACATGGAAATGTAAGAGCCTTGCAGATAAGACCAATGTCCAAAAGAGGGGCAAAGAATGTTGTTGGAAAGTGAGTAGAGAACCAACAGAATGTTGCATTATCCTAGCTAAGGGAAGCAAAACGGTCAAAGATATGGGAATGCCATAGGTATCTTTGGGATCAAGGAAAATGAAGGCTTAAAATAAACCCTTGACTTTAGTAATTAGGAGATGATTATTGATCTTAACAAAAGCAATTTTATTTTATTTTGGCTATTAGCCCCTTGTCAGATATATATCATTTGCAAATATCTTCTCCCGTTCAGTAGGTTGCCTTTTCATTTTGTTCATGGTTTCCTTTGCTGTGCAAAAACTTTTTATTTTGGTGAGTTCCCAGTGGTTTATTTATTTATTTTTTCCCCTTACCTGAGGACACATATCTAGAAAAATGTTGCTAAGGCCAATGTCCAAAAGATTACTGCCTGTGTTTTCTCTTAGAAGTTCTGTGGTTTCAGATCTCACATTTAGGTCTTCAGTCCATTTTGAGTTTATTTTTGTGTATATGGTATAAGGAAGTGGTCCAGTTTCATTCTTTTCCATGTAGCTGTCCAGCTTTCCCTGTACTATCTACTTTTTTCCCCATTGTATATTCTTTTTTTCTTTGTCAATTTTTAATTGCTTATATAAGGATGGTTTTATTTCTGGGGTCTCTATTCTGTTCTTTTGATCTTTGTTTCTATTTTTGTGCCAGCACCATACTGTTTTGATTACTACAGCTTTGTAGTATACCTTGAGATCTGGGATTGTGTTTTCAAGAGTCAAATTTAGTTGTTAAGAAGTGACTGGGAATTATGGAAATTGAACAGTGGGTGCATATGATCCCTTATGAAGCTTGAGTCTAAAAGAAACAAGGAATTAAAAAATAAAGTTCTGACATAGAGAGTAGGCAAGAAAAAATGCTTTCTGAATTTTTTTTCATCTTTTTTAATGAAAGATGACCGAAAGATCTCAGCTGAGAGGAAAAACATTAAAGAAATAAATTGTGTGTAATATCACTTTTCATTTATAAAATATGTTTAACATCAGTAGAAGCAGAAGGGTATCTCTCAGAATATCTCTTAATCTTAAATACTTTATGAAAAACTTTCTTTTCTATTATGATGTTGATCAGTAAAAACTTGATTATTGAGCAGAAATATTGATCTAGATAAGAGGCAAAGGTCTTTTCTTGAATAGGAATAAGGACCATTTCTTTCCTGGAAATAGCATGGGATAAGATTGTGATGTTTGAGGAGTGAATCATTTTTTGAAAAAAAAAGCAAGAGGCAGGAAGTTGAGAAAATCAGTTCTAGATGATCTTGGTTTTCTCTACAAAATAGGAGACAAATATGTAGTAAGTGTACATAGGTAAATGTTTAATACTGGTTCCAAAGGAGTAATGAAGTTTTGGGGCACATACTCTGGAAATAAAAAAGAATATAATAAAAGACATTAAAATTTACCCACCTAAAAAGCATTGTTCACATCAGAAGACATATATTTGTAAAAGTCCCAAACGTCATGACTTTGTGATTTTTCTTTAGCACTATTCAGTACAAAGAAATGAAGAGAGTGGATGATTGTGCTCATCCAGTGTTGAACGTGTACATGGTAGAGTAGAGGACTTGGGATGTTGCCAACAGAAAGACTTCAGTCAGTGATTGAGGATTCTTGGCTGAATAAGGAAGAAGGTAAGACCAGAGGAAAACCCACACAGAGACCTGGAGGACCACGAAGGGTGAGCCTGATAATTCCAGAAGTGTAAGTGCACTCAGAGACAAGAGGGAAAGGAGCCAGCACTTCTTGCAAATATCCTGGAAACTACATACATACAGAGTGATTGTTAAGTGCCTAAGAGTCGAAAGAAGTCACAGGAAATACAAATGACCCCGAGGAAAAGAAAATTATTTTACAAAACAAATCAGGATGATTTTCAGTTCATTAAATGTAAAGTAGTATTTTTAGACAATAATACAATAGTACCAAGACAATAAATCAAATACAGAGTTGAGAAATAGACAAAGGTGAGTGGAATAGATTTGGAAATAGATTTGGGAAATATCTCAACAAAGGTCTGTATATTTAAGGCCTTTGGGGTGCAGGAAACAATCTAGATTATTTTCTTTTAGGCAGTGTCAGAAATTTGAGGATTTAGGGACATTTTTGAAAAGTGAGTCACATGTGTGAGGCAAGGAATGGAAGTGAATTTCCTAACTATAAGAAAGTAAAAAAAAAAAATCTATGAAGTTTTCTCCCATCTCTATCCATAGTACAAACAATAGGCTGTCAGGAGCAGTGTGAAAGAAATGGTTTGTTAAAAGATATATTTATTTCAGGCAGAACATTGGGAGTCTGTACATGACTTTGTATTTTTTTCTTACAGGTACTAAATATAATAAGGTTTTTCTAGGAATGGATGGTTATATACAAAACAAGCATCAGCTAGCTTGTTCCCTAATGTCAAATTTATAATCATACAATACATTGAATGGGATAATAATAAATGACTCATGAATGGATCAAATTATAGCTCTCATACTTGACGTGCACGTAGTCTTACCCTAGGCCACTGAGCCAGACTTTCAGATGGGCCCTTACCTTTTCATTGCTCTCTCTGGGCCATAGCTCTCGTCAAGCAGTGTCCCTGGACAGCTGGCTCTGCCATGAACCATCTGGAGTTCTTACTCCCTAGTGATGCCCATTACAGAAAAGTTTCAAGTCTTCAACTTCACCTTTAGGGAATCTATATATCATTTAATGAGACATCCAGCAGCACATTTGCAGGATGATGTTGACCAAAAAAAAAAAAAAAAAGGAAAAATTCTAACAGTTTTATTTTAAGAGAAATTATGGTATTAGGAGGAGAGGTCCATCCTCCTAAGGAACAAACAGTAAATACAAACTGAGCAATTACTACGTGCCAGGTACTGTGCTAGGTGCTTTGAATGCATTATTTCACTATGCCCAGCAAATATTTATTTATAATTTATGAATTAGAAATACGAGTTTTTATGGGTTAAGTAACTTCCTCCATAAATGAAAAGCAGGCTACAAATTCAGAAGGGTTTGTGTACATGTGCTCATTCAGCTTTTTGTTTACTGACGACCTGCTGAGTTTAAGGTATTGTTTTAGGTGCAGGAATAAGAAGATGTGTAAAACATACATTTCCAGTCAAGCAGTTCACACTCTTGTAGCCTGGGTAAATATGCATACCACCCTCTAGAATAACCATGGCAAGTTCTAAAACAGAACGCTGTAAACAGTTCTTTGGGGGTAGATAGAGCATTTTTTTTTTTCCTAATGAAAGGCTCTGGAGTATGATTGGATTCTTCTACAGAAACTTGGGGTATACTGGAATAATTCAGCTTGGACATTTTGCTCTCTACAACTTGAGAAAATCCACAAGGTCTTATTTAAAAAAATTCTGATGCCTTATGTTTTTGGAGGTTGGAAGGGTAGGTGGTAAACAGTAAAAAACAGAGGAAAGGAGGGAAGAGCAAATAGGGAAAGAGAAGAGTGGAGCCAGATATAAAAAGGAGAGGGAGGGCGCTTGGGTGGCTCAGTGGGTTAAAGCCTCTGCCTTCGGCTCAGGTCATGATCTCAGGGTCCTGGGATCTAGGCCCACATCGGGCTCCCTGCTCGGCAGGGGGCCTGCTTCCTCCTCTCTCTGCCTGTCTCTCTGCCTACTTGTGATCTCTCTCTCTCTGTCAAATAAATAAATAAAATATTTTTAAAAAAAGGAGAGGGAAATTCAGAAGTAGGTATATGTAAAATAGAGATAAAAGAAAAGAAGTGTTAAAATTGATTTCAGAAGTGATTGTGTAAAGGAAAGACAGAAGCCAAGAGGAGAGAGGGTATCAGGGGACTGTTGTTGAAATAAAACACAGAGAGTCATGATGAAGGAAACAGAACAGAGATTTGAGTAAGAAGACAAAAACAACTTTAAAAGATATTATTGCATGGTTATTTTTATTTAGTTATTTATTTTTAAAGATTTTATTTATTTATTTGAAAGAGACAGAGCACAAGGGTGGAATTGGAGAATATAGGGAGGGGAAAAGCCAGAGGGAGAAGACGACTCCCTGCTAAGCAGGGAGCCCAACATGGGGCTCTGTCCCAGGGCCCCTGGATCATGCCCTGAGCCAAAGGCAGATGCCTAACTGACTGAGTCCCCTAGGCACCCCTATTGCATGGTTATTTTAGGCTCTTATTTTAACAGTATAATAATATGATAATTTTCATGGAAAATATTCTCAGAAAAAAATGAAAATGCTTGTTCAGAGTAGCTCAAATCAAGAAGGCCCAGAATATTCTTCTTCTTTTTTATTTTTTGCCTTCCAATTCCATAACAATGACATCTCCAAGCACAGGAGAGTAAAGTTAAAGAGACTCTTCAGTGGCACCTTTCAAGTATCTTATTTTCTTGTTATGTGTCTGAACCATAATTTGAAAACAAAAAGCGGTGATGTTAATTTTGGAGTCCATCTTCTGAAAATCTAACTTCTCACAGAGAAGAAATGGCTTTGGTTTAGTATTTTTAAAAGTGTACTCAGTTCATGTGTTACTTTCATATGTAAGTTTTCAATGTGTGAGTTTTTATTAAATCCTGATCTTCTGTTTACAAGTTGGTGGATTGATGTGCTTCAGGAAACAGAAGACTTCTGTAAGAAAGTGGTGGTGATACAAGGCTGTGGTGCTTTGTGAAAACTCCATTTTTGTTTCTATAGAAATGTTTGTGTTTCAATTCCACTCCCACCCACTGTTTTTTGTCGTTGTTGGTGCTGTTCTGATGTCTTTAAGGGTGTGTGTGTGTGTGTGTGTGTGTGTGTGTGTGTGTTTATGGTTTATGTTGTTGTTGTTATTGTTCTAATAGAAAGACTTTGGGGTGTGGTAGACTTTTTTTTTACTCTATCGCTATAAACTCTTGCAACACATAACAAACAACCGATCAGAGAAATGGCAAACATTGTCTGTATTCTCTGTGCACTTGGCAGGGATTTTTCATATTGTGCGTTATTGGCTCTGCTGTGTGATAGCACAACAGAGCCTTTGTAATGCTCTCGGCAGAGCTATTTATATGCTGTGACTCTACTAAGTATCCTTCCCTCTGCTGGTGTTCATCCACAGACTCAAAGAGAGAGTGATTCGCCCAAATAAAAGAAGTATAGATTGACATTGCTCAGAGCACAGGAGGCTGCAGAGGCAAAATAAGTCTTTATATAGCTCACATTAAGTATTATTATATTCAATTGAATGGCAAAATGAAAGTTAGCCCAAAGTGAAGTAAAAAGAGATTTCTTTGTGGCAGCCCAGGATAATTAGAATCTGGGTGGCATGCACCTGTGTCTGATGCTCCACATATGTTGTGTCAAAGGGCTCTGGACCCCAGGGTCATCTGGCCTTTAGTGACTTCCTTCAACAACTATGGACATCAAAACTTAAAGAGATGAATGCCAAAAGGCCCCCTGTCACCTGTGGTCACTTTTTGAAATCGATTACTAAAAATTTAAATGACTTGGCTATCCACACTACCCAATAAGTAGAATAAATGTAAAATCCAACAACAACAACAAAAAAGGGAATGAATGTTATTTTATCTTCATTTTATCACATCCAAACTGGTCACTAACAATCTGAAGCTGATAGGTCAATTACCTCTGAAGATAGTTTGGTTTTTTTTGTTGTTGTTGTTACTAAAATTTTTTTTTCCAGTGTTCCAAGATTCATTCCCCATTCCCCACACCCAGTGCTCCATGCTTTAGGTGTCCCCAGTACCCACCACCAGGCTCTCCCATCCCTCCACCCCCCTCCCTCCAAGTCCCTCAGTTTGTTTCTGTGTCCAAAGTCTCTGTTGTTTCGTTTCCCTCCCTAGATTATCCTAGATAGTTTTAATCTTCCTTCATATCATATTTAGGTTGACACTGGATCATATATATTTGAGGCTTTATTTTCTTCTCAAAATTAACCTGAATAATTTATGTTTTTTCTGAACTCATTTAAAATTTGTCAGTGCCCTTATGCTTGTACTTTTATAAGGACACTGGGCTGAGATGACATTCTAGCATTAGCTAGACATGGGCTGTGTTCTCTGTTATCAAATTCAACCAACAAGGGCTTGCCTGCAATCTGACATTTGTATTCATATTAAAAGGTCTGATATTTGGATTCACTCATATTCAATCATGACTTGTTCAGCAGCATGACTTTAAAAATAGGATAAAATGCATAAAAATAATAAGGGAAAGAGATACTAGCAGAATGTGATGCACCAGTTAATGTCACACTAACCCGAGGATATAGGAAATGTCAATTCTCAGTGGTTAAGGCAGACCAGAGATGTGTGTACAGTCCCAGGAAGAAATGATTATGTAAAAGACCAATGATCTTTTATTTGCTATTTGTTCATTTCTTGGTTAACTGTGTAAAAGATCAGGGAGACACAGAAAGAGTAACTTTCTAGTCCTTACTAGCACAATAAGGTGGATCTTAGGAGGAAAAAATAAAAAATAAAACAAAAAACTGACCAAAAAAAAAAACAGCTCTCAGTTTTTAAAAAAATATCTTATTTACTTATTTGACAGAGAGAGAGAGAGAGAGACAGAGAGAGAGAGAGAGAGAGAGAGAGAGAGAGATCACAAGTAGACAGAAAGGCAGACAGAAGCAGGCTCCCTACTGAGCAGAGAGGCAGAGAGCTCGATGTGTGCCTCTATCCCAGGACCCTGAGATCATGACCTGAGCCGAAGGCAGAGGCTTTAACCCATGGAGACACCCAGGTTCCCCAGCTCTCAGTTTTTAAAAAGAATGGCTTGTCATGTGCTTGCTTAATGAGTGTCATTATTTTGATGAAAAAAGAGCAGGTACTTTGTTCTCCTGACAATATAATCCTATATATTCTTTGCTTGGGATTTTTAAAAGATCCCCAAAAACTATGTATTCAATTATTATATGACTTGTTTTCTCTGTGTGGGACATGAGCACAACATTTTTACTTAGATTTATTATTTAAAAAATAGATTGTATTATATGAAAACTTGCCAAGGTAACAAAAAAATGAAGACATGAAATGGTTTGTATTCCAACTTTCAAATTTAATGGGTGTGACAAATACTTATTGTAGCAAAATTATGTTGAGTAAGAGGAAGTTGACTGACTTGAAATACAGAGGGTTTAGTTATGTGTAAGACAATTATTTTTGGGATGGCTGGGTGGCTTAGTAGATTAAGCATCTACCTTCGGCTCAGGTCAGGATCTCAGGGTCCTGGGATTAAGGTTTGTGTTGGGCTCCCTGCTCAGTGGGAAGTCTGCTACTGCTTCTCCCTCTCCCCCCCCACTTATGTGCTGCCTTTCTCAAATGAATAAATAATTTTTTTTAAAAAGGGCAATTATTCTTTTTTAAATTTTATTAACATGTAATGTATTATTTGTTTCATGGGTATGGGTCTGTGATTCATCAGTCTTACACAACTCATAGCACTCACCATAGCACATACCCTCCCCAGTGTCCATCACCCAGCTACCTCATCCCTCCCACCCCTCTGTCTCCAGCAACCCTCAGTTTGTTTCCTGAGATTAAGAGTCTCTTATGGTTTGTCTCCCTCTATGGTTTCATCTTGTTTAATTTTTCCCTCCCTTTCACTATGATCCTCTGTCTTGTTTCTCAAGTTCCTCATATTAGTGAGACATATGATAATTGAAAAAAGACAATTCTTAAAATTAGTTTCTAAAAAAAATTAGGTTCCTAATTTGGTTCCTCAAGAGGCTATAGAATTTTCTCCCTGAAAAATAAGTACGCTAGATCTTTAAAAGTATGGCATGGCCCTTGAAAACGCTATCGGATCTGCCAAATAGAGTATATAGAACTTAGTTGTCCTTGAATGATTTCTCAGAGTAAAAATTCAGGCAGAGAAATGTGTAAACCAGTTTCTCCCAATAGTGTATCTTACAAAACAGTAGACCATTTAAATATTTAGAAAAAATGAATTCTCCTGTCAAATATGTGTGGGACACTTTGGATGTTTTTAACCCTGTCTCAAATTTCTTTCATTTTTTTAAAAGATTTTATGTATTTATTTGAGAGAGAGAGGGCACAAGTGAGCGAGCACAAGCAGATGTAGCAGCAGAGGGAGAGAGAAACATATTTCCCACTGAGCAGGGAGCCGGATGTGGGACTGTTAATCCCAGGACCCTGAGATCATGACTGCAACCCTCTTACAAATTTCAAAAGCACATTAACATTCATGGGAAATCAGAGGGGGAGATGAACCATGAGAGACTATGGATTCTGGGAAATAAGCTGAGGGTTTCAGAGGGGAGGGAGTGGGTTAGTCCATTGATGGGTATTAAGGAGGGCAGATATTGCAAGGAGCACTGGGTGTTGTGCATAAATGAATCACAGAACACGATATCATGAACTAATGAGGTACCATATGGGGACTAACATAACAGAATAAAAAAATGAAAAAAAAAAAAAACTTTGAGAAGGGCTACAATTAAGAAAACTGTTGGGGTGCCTAGGTGGCTCAGTTGGTTAAGCGACTGCCTTTGGCTCAGGTCATGATCCCGGAGACCTGCTCAGTGGGAAGCCTGCTTCTCCCTCTCTCATTCCCCCTGCTTGTATTCCCTCTCTAGCTGTGTTTCTCTCTGTCAAATAAATAAATAAAATCTTAAAAAAATACTTATAAAAAATTAAAAAAAGAAAACTGTTTACCTTTGCTTGACACAACATTTTAAAATGTATTTGACCATGAAATCCCTTTATTACACAGTGCCCAGGGAAACTAGCATTTCAGATAACACAGTTTAGGCATATTGATTGACAATGGAGAAAAGTAACTACATTTTAAAAATAAACCGACCTACAAAGTATTAAGTAATGTAAAATATTATCTTGTTTGATATTCACTGTAAAGCCACTTGGCAGATATTATCTTCATTTTAAAGACGGGAAAACTCAGAATCAGACAGGTTTGTTTTCCTGCTGTGGTGACAGAAACCTTAGGTGCGACTGGGCCAGAATTCAAACCCAGGTCTACGTGACTTCAAAGCTCAGGATTTGTCCTCTGCTCTGTTATCTCATAAAAATGTTTTGCTCCACAGTTAAGCCCACCACCTAATTTTTGTTACTCTTTGTGGATCAGAAATAGAATAAATGACTTTTCTAAAGGTAGAAAGTAATCAGTTTATATATTTATTACTGAGTTATTGTGATCATGCTATTTTTACTTCTTTAGACACACAAACAAGGGGCGCCTGGGTGGCTTAATCATTAAGCCTCTGCCTTTGGCTCAGGTCATGATCCTGGAGTCCCAGGATCAAGCCCTGCACAGGGCTCCCTGTTGGGCGGGAAGCCTGCTTCTCCCTCTCTCACTCCCCCTGCTTGTGTTCCCTCTCTAACCGTGTTTCTCTCTGTCAAATAAATAAAAATCTTAAAAAAAAAAAAGACATACAAACAAGTACTTAAATGACAAGAAGAACTTGAATTTGTTAGGAGTCCAGAGAAATAGAGAAGAAGCTAAAAAAATGTAAGTGCTTCTGGCAGGATGAGATCAGTATGTTCCTTCTCGTCCTGGCTTAGATCACAGCAGCCATTGTTGTGTCCCACACTAGTACCTTTCCCATTGCTTAACTCTCCCTACTTCTTTAGAGCTAAGCAAATCCCCACCTGTTTTTTTCAATAACTCTCCATATACTTTATGCATCCATACAAGGTGACTCATCTGAAGTCACATGCTCTTCCCCTGTCCTTGACCACTAATTCCTCTTCTCTTTCCTCTGCTCAAACTTCTTACCCAGCTCCACATCATCATGCTCTGCTGGCAACCTTGCCACCTATTTCACAGAGCAAACAGGAGCAGGTATGAATCAGAAAAGAACTTGCACACACTCCCATGTCTGTCAGTGTCCTTGCATGTGGTCTGTGTTCTGCCTTCTCTTGGTTATCGTGGAACAGATATTATTTATCTGTGTTTCCAACCCTACTACAACCTCTTTCCTTTATTGTATAATTCCTCAAAAATCTTTTTTTTTAAAATATATTTTATTTATTTATTTATTTGACAGAGAGAGAGATCACAAGTAGGCAGAGAGAGAGCTGAGGAAACAGGCCCCCCCGCTGAGCAGAGAGCCTGATGTGGGCCTCAATCCCAGGACCCTGAGATCATGACCTGAGCCGAAGGCAGAGGCTTTAACCCACTGAGCCACCCAGGTGCCCTAGTTCCTCAAAAATCTTAATGTACTTGTTATCAAGAATTTTCCTCCTAAACTCTCTTGAATACATTCTCATCAGGATTTTTGGTCCTATCACTCCCCTGAAACAGCTATTGTCACAGGCACCCGTGACCTTAATGTTGCCTACGGGAATGATTGCTTTACAACTTACTTTGTAGCAGCATTTTTGACATAACTGATCCTCCTCTCCTTGAAACGGTTTCTTCAGTATGTTCCAAGACACCATCTTCTTGGTGGTCCTACTTAGCAGATGCCCCTTTTTGTCTCCTTGACTGATTCCGGAGAGGCATCAGCTCCCTGAAACTCTTCTCATTTTTGTGAACTTCCACTGCCTAAGTCAGCTTATCTAGACATCTAGCTTTAAATACCATCCATTTGTTGGTGACTCTCATATGAATACATCCTTTCCTGAGCCTCTCTCCCATAGGTCTCCATGTTGATATCAAATAGGTAGTTGAATAGCACTTCAAATTAGTAGTACATAGAATTGTTGAATCAAATGTACAACTGAAACTAATATAACACTGTGTGTTAATTATACATCAATGAATTTAGTTAAAAATAATTTCAAATGTAAAGTAAAAATCACTAAAGTGATATAAAGTTTTTTCTTTAATTAAAAAAAATTGAAACCACATCCAAAGTATCAAAACAAATTCTGAATTTCTTTTCTATACTCTCCTTTAGTCTTTCCCATCTCAGTAAATAGCAACTCCATCTTTCCATATATTGTTGCTGACTCAGAACAAATACTTCATCATGTAGAACAGCAATTCAATGGTTCAAGGCATTATGTACCTACAGACACTTCTGTATTTAATAGGTCACCTTTCAGTTCTGTAAGTTCCTCTATTTCTGGGTAATGTATATGTAAGAATGTGAGACTTGTAGGCATCAGTTCTTTACCTACTTCCTTAATTATGAAGCAAATTCCTTGATGATGATGAATAAGACATCTGGTAAGGAATCAGATGATTTTCTGGCAGAAATATGGTAGATAGAGAAAATCCAAATCCAGAAAAGGTATTTTTTTCCCTAGTGAGTCAAATCTCTGCTTTCTTCATGATGGAAATAGTATAACAAACCATCAAGTGAATGATAAATTTTAGCCTTTTATGGCAAAATTTGAGGGTTTCAAGTTCAACTCTCATGTTGGAATCTTGACAATTGGTAAGGGTAGCAGCCAGATCAATTTGGGAAAAATGAGTCCTTTTAATTGGGCTCTATAGTTAGCCTCCGTATTTGCCATACTGGTACTTTATGATAAGCACTATTTATTATATATTTATTTATGTGAAAGTACTGGTTAAAGAGCATACCATGAAAAGCGGCTAAACGGCATTCACAGAGAGGAGTACCTTGTCTGCCTGATTGGGAACCTCTTCTTCTGGGGAGGTAAGCATTCAAGAATGCAAACATTGAGATCACATTGAGACTTCTTCATGATATCTGCCCAGATACCTCTGCGTAAACCAGTTAGTTATTAATCCTCAAATATTTTGAATTTCTGACCATGTGACCAAACATCGCACTATTTCTCCTTCCAGACAAAGAGGGCAATGAGATGTGTTATACAAATTTCTACCTCCTAGATTTTCTTCCCTATAATTCAGGGCTAGTTCTTAAGCTACATTCAGGTTGGAGTCAGCATATGGTACACCTGTAAGACAAACTCAGTTTTTTCCTCTTCAGTTAACTAACATAGGGAACCCCCCTAGAGCCCATAATTAAGGGTTGAAAGATCAGTAACAGCATTGCAGGAATTGTCATGTTCAGAGTGTAAAACAAATTTTCCTGCAACTTACTTGCACATTTAGTCCCTCCTGGTCTTTTCAATAGGCGAAAATTGTACTTGGCAATTAATGGAGGTTGAGTATACTGGAATTCATGGCTTTGAATAACACTAACCAAGTCAGGGTACCTGGTTATCTGCTGTTTAACAATGAAGGGTAGAAGAAGTCAAGAACTATTTCTCAAAAAGAGAACAACTATTTTCAGAAGACTTGGTTTTACTATAAATGCTGTGAGACATTGATATGATTCTCTTTTGTAACAAGTCTTAAGACAGCAAACCTACTCACCTGAGGTATGGAAAGTATCAATGGATCCACCCATTCTTAAGGACCTAATGACAGAACCACTTGTTTTGAACCTGAAACGTTTGAAGATCCTGTTCTTGTTCTGAGTTTCACAAAAAGCTGGCAGTGTGTGGGACATTCAGTAATTGGGATAGAAAAGCACATCTAAATGTGGCATATGCATGCAGTTCTGATATAACACTTTGAAAACACAAATTTCAATTGATGTATTGGGAGACAATTTGTGCATAATGTCTCTATAATTATGATTGTGAGAAAGACTAGGAGAATGCAGAAAACTGTACTCAGTTGAACTGAGCCACTTAGGCATACACAAAACATACTTACCCAGACACAGTCACACTACAAACCTTACCCATCCACATCTGGTGTAACAGTGTTCTCTCAGGCTTCAGCTAACCCTCCTCCCCCCACTTCACAATATTTCACACAATAATTCACGAATACTTGCTACTATTCACTCATAAGGGAACCTCAGGTGTTTAGTAAGGTAAAGTACCATATTTATTATAGCATTTATGAATTTCTTAACCATTTGACATATGTAAAGTTCTGTTACTGTAATGTTAAGTTTTGTTTGTTTATTTGTTTGTTTGTTTTTTAATGCATCACTGATGAAGTTGTGCCCTTGGATCTATTTTTCTCATAAGCCCAGTGATTTTATTGTATAAAGTTGTATAACATGGCAATTTTCAGGAATACATACGTCATATCAGAGCAGAACTAAATGTTCGACCCAATGGGAGAGAGTGATTCCCACAAACAGGAAGATAAGTCGATATTTGGAGGCTAAGAAATGGCAATTTTCCATGGAAAATAGAATAATAAGGACTGAGAACTGAAGCAAGAAAGAGATTCCAGCACCACCATATTGAGTGTTGACCATATTCTGGACCTACATTCTGTTAGATATTAATTTTTTTTTTTATTTACAGGAGAAGGCCCATGGTAATATCAGAATGAGGGACAAACATCTCATAGCTTGGAAAGGATGAAGGGTGGCTTCCAAAGAGACGGTTTCCATTACAGACTATTATGCATACTGGAGTCATCTAGTCCTTATAAGATAATGGGACTCTGTCAATAGTATGGCTTTAACAAGGACAAATTAATAGGCATAAATACAAAATCCACAGGCATTATCCCTTCAAGCAGTTTAAGATTTATTGTGAGTTAAGACATATTCAAAAAGGTGATACATTATCAGTGTGTGCCATAGAGTTGGAACCACGAGAGATAGCTGTTTGCAAAAGATGTTGATTTTAGTATTCCTTAAAGAAACAGTTTGAATGTAGATAGAGAAGGGGAAGAGGTCTTTCTCAGAGGAAGGATGAATAAGGACAAAGAGAGAGGGGAGAACACATATTAGAAAATGATTTCAAGAAGAAGAAAGTCTGCCTTCAGCTCAGTCCACGATCTCCAGGTCCTGGGATTGAGCCCCACGTTAGGCTCCAGGCTCAGTGGGGAGATGCATCTTCCTCTCCCTTGGCCTATTCCTCTGCTCATGCTCTCTTTCTTCCTCTGTATCTCTCTGTCTCAAATGAATAAATATTTTTTTTAAAGATTTTATTTATTTGATAGAGAGAAACAGAGCCAGAGAGGGAACACAAGCAGGGGGAGTGAGAGAGGGAGAAGTAGGCTTCCCGCCGAGCAGGGAGCCCGATGTGGGACTCGATCCCGGGTCTCCGGGATCATGACCTGAGCCGAAGGCAGTCGCTTAACCAACTGAGCCACCCAGGCGCCCCTGAATAAATAAAATCTTAAAAAAATAAGAAGAAAATCCAAAGAAAAGAGAGAGAAAGCAAGAAATTAACCAAATACATTCCATGAGAAAAATAATAGTATGCTTAGAAACATGTTTTCTGTGAACTAGTGGGCATTGAGGTCAAATCTGCTAAGTAAGCTGAGGATTGTGAGGAACTAGAAGCAGTATGGTTCTGGCCATTTATTTCACAAACTTTGATGGAAAAATATTAAGGGTTCAGAAATTTCAAGCCCTTATTCAAGAGAGGTATGTGTATGCTTGAATACAGACTTGCAAAACTGTATAAAAATCTTAAATCAGTATATATTTTTGACCTAAAAATAAAGTATACTTATGGGTCAAGAGTATTTCTTTTACTAGATTGTCTGTGAACTATTTTGCACTCCCTTTTTTGTTTTTTCTTTATTAATAAACTTTTATTTACTTCCCTCATTGTTACATTTATAGACTAAAAAGTATATTTTTATCCCAAATCTATAACATTTAAATTCTACAATGAAATTATGAATTTTCTTATAGTTTTCTAATTAAAATGTAATAATGAATATTCTTCTGTCCAAACTGTCATCATTTGGAAGTGTTTGATTTTTTTATTAATTAATTATTTTAAAGGATTTATTTGTTTATGTGTTTATTTTTAGAGAGAAGAGCATGGGAAAAAGACAAGAGGGAGAGAATCCAGAGCAGACACCCCACTGAGCATGCAGAACCCAATCACAGGTCTGACCCTGTGACCCCAAGATCATGACGCAAGCTGAAATCAAGAGTTGGATGCCCAACCAACTGAGCCATGCAGGCACCCCAATTTCTAAGTATTTTAATCAATTTTGTCATATTTAGCTTTGTTTTCCAGACCACAAGCCCTTTTTTTCTGATATAGTAACCTAGAACATGATTTAATTAAAAGGATTACCTATTAATGAAGATGCCATTTAATGTAATCTTCACGTATAGCCAAAAAGCTTTTGTCATTAGATTCTTGAGGAAAATTTAGTAATATATCAAGAGTCTTAAAAATAATCCTATCAATTGATCTAGAAACTCCAGTTGAGATAATTTAAGAATGAATTTCATTAGAGTGCTATTTATAATGGTGGAAAATTAGAAAACTCCAAAGAGGGGAATGGTTAACTAAGTCATAGTAAAAAAAGTCCATTTATGCAATGGAATTTTAATCAGCAATTTGACAAGGTTTTCAAATCTGTATAGTGATATGAATATACTTAAAATACAGAGTACAGTGTAAAGAGGGAATTCAGAAAGTACACATTTTAATATGAGTTCAATGGCAGGACTGTTACATATATGTGAAAATTTTATCAAAATTAACTAGTTTTTGTTTTGCTTTTTGCTAATTGTGGCTTTAAAGATGATTTGAACTTTCCTTTTTGTACCTGCCTGCATTTTACAGATTTTCATTTAGAAGCATAAATGACTTCTATAATTGAGGAAAATTTAAAAATACATATTTTACTTATTATTTATTTATTTATTTTAACTATTTTATTTATTTATTTGACAGAGAGAGAGATCACAAGTAGGCAGAGAGACAGGCAAAGAGAGAAAGGGAGGCAGGCTCTCTGCTGAGCAGAGAGCCCAATGCAGGCCTTGATCCCAGTACCCTGAGATCATGACTCGAGCCAAAGGCAGAGGCTTTAACCCACTGAGCCACCCAGGCGCCCAAAAATACACATTTTAAAATGATAACCCATGATAACATCAAAACCACAAATTTAGAAGACAGCAAGTTAACTCAGACTCTGACAAAGCTTATACATAGACATGAGATTGTGACATTTTCCACTGTACTCTCAACATGTGGCTAGTGGTGACAACTAGAAATAAGCCAATGTTTAAGTTTCCTTGTGAAACCTTGGAAGATGCTGATGACACAGGCAAAGGAGAAATCCAATTCTTTTCTGTAAAGGACATTAGGAGTTTTTTAAAAACAGGATGGAGGTTTGCTACTGCAGCACTTTGCCACCAGATGCTTCCCTTTAGTTTTTGTAAGGATCATGGTTGATATCTCTGAAACATTAACTACTATTTGGCTAGTGTGCAAATGCTAAATCAAACACCTGTTTTCAAGGCATGCACAGTTGATAGTCTGACGACTCTACTCCATCTGATGCTACATGTTGCATTTTTCAAGGAGGTATTACCTCAAAAAAGAATCTCCATTTCTAAATGATGGGAGAATATGGTGGTTTCTCTTTCTTTTCTTTGTTTTATCATTTTTAGATTGCACCATCTTATTTTTTACAGTTTTCTGCCCTTATATTCAGTATTCAATTCTTGCTTGTTGTCCTGTTTTTACTTTTTGTTCTTTTCAGTGAGAATACGTCGTGACTACAGGTACCAAAAAAGAATTTTTCTGATGATTCATCCTGAGAAATATCTTCCTTTCAGGTGGAAACCTTTTCTTCTGTTGCAGGGCTATATCTCAGAAAGATTTAGCTAAGATATCAGCTTTGCTTTCAGGGGTGATAAATAGATGATAGATAGACAGATAGATAGACAGATAGATAGATAGATAGATAGATAGATAGATAGATAGATAGATAGATAGATAGATAGATAGATATAGATAGATAGATAATAGATTGATCAATAGATAGATGATAGAGGGAAAGAGAGAGGACAGACAGAGATATAGACAGGAAGATAGATCTCTGTGTGTGTATAAATATACACACATATATACATATATAGGTACACACATATAAGTACACACTTCAAATCATAGCTATAATAAAGTTTAGTTTTCATCTTGAATTAAGTAAATTCCATTAATTTCCAGAGCTTGAATGAATGTGGTATATGTTTAGGTATGATGCAACAAGTGACTTCTCTATTCATTGAAAGTTTGTTGAAAGCGTGCTTAACCAGTAGAACACAAGAACCTGTGGAGCAGACAAAGATTAATTATACCTGTACTCATGCAGCAATGTTTGTGTTCCAAACAAATTATATTTGCTTGTGTTTAAACGATGCATAAATCTGATGCGTGCAGATGAACGTGTGTTCAGGATGGGTGAGCACACTTGTTTGAATGTCATATTTATCCCTGTATTTTGTCAGAAAATTAACTTCTTTGGAGTTTGTGCTTGAGCTGAGCATATGGTTGTTGATCTCTGGAGATGACAGCCTATCTGAGCAATAGCTCCTTATGGCTCCAGCTCTCCTCGGCTGGCAGATGCTTTGGGCTTTTCTACAATTAAGTGGAGATCATCACTGTTTTCTTTGAGCACTGCTGTGCCTTGTACTCTGAAGTGTTTTGTTAATCACTGTCTGCCTTCGACAGAAGCTGCCAAAGCTCTCATTAAGTTTGAATTTTGAGATGTCATGCTCGAATGATGGAATTTCATCCTTTTTCTGCATGAATGGAACTGGCTATGGAAAGGTGCCAGGAAAAAAATCATGTCACTAAAGTATATTTGCTTTATATTTGGGGGCTGAAACAAAAGGCAGTTGGGGGAGGGGGTCCCAATAATTTGTCAACTCTGGAGCATATAGTTTCCTAGGTGATATAATTGTTAAGTGCTCACCTTTATTAACAGGAATGGTTTCTTTGCAGCATGCATCAACGATCAGTCGTTTCCTTTTTCACAAAGTGAACTTTAAATCTGTTCACTTCCTTGCCCCAAGACCTTTCATGGCATTTGATATTGACTCTCAAGTATGTTGAAATGGAAAGTAGTATGCAAGTTGCACAGAAGTAAAGCAATTTCTTTAATAACCTGTCTGTCTAATTGGGGGCAGGAGAAGATATTTGGCAGTAAAGGGGGAAAAAATCCACTTTTGCCCTTCACAATAATTGCTTGAAGTTGTATAGATTGCAAACTCAGTGCATCTGTTGACTATTTAATGATTTGCTGCAGGAAACCAAGTGTTATGGGAAATATGGTTTGAAAAGACATTACCCATTTCTCTTGGTGAATCTAGTTGTTTCATTTGAATGACTAAAAGTAGGACGTAATCCTTGAAGAAAAAAAATGTTTAGAGTAATTATCTCTAATTCCTAATCACTTGAGTCATAAGCATTTGGAAATTTATTAACTGATCCATAAAGTCCTATACTTGCCAAGAATGACATCTCCTGATTGACAGCAAACTTCAAAAGCAACATTGTTTTGTGTCGGCTTTGTCCCTGGCTCACTTTATTTTACTCAACAACATTTGTGATGGCTATTTCATTGAAATGTTTTAATGGTCACAAACAAAACAAAATTCAAATCTGTTCCTTCACAGCGGGAGGAAGAATGGTTATTCTGACTACAATAGCCTTAGCCTCCTTCTTCATGAATACAACATGCATTTTCCATACAGCCAGGAGTAGACTTCAGAACACACGGTATGGTGCCCACTCCTTTTAGACTATTTTAATGAATCTGCATGTTGAAAGTGGCTGAGTAAAATGTTGATTGAGAATTCTGAGGCAAAATATTACAGCTTTTTTATAACTGTCTAATGACAAGGAAATTATTAATTTCTACACTCTAGGAACAATTGAGGGACACATTCTAGGCATCTTGGTCTATAATGGTAGATGAGTACCATAGGATCTGAGATAGAAAGGAAGGAAACAGTAGGAAATAGCAATAGGAAATATTCAAGTTTATATGCATATAAATTCCAGTCTTTGTCTCCTATCCCCTGTTTATTTTTTAATATTTTATTTTATTTTATTTACTATTTATTTGACAAAAAGAGAGAGCACAGCAGAGGGAGTGGTACAGGCAGACTGAGAGGGAGAGGAAGGCTCCCTGCTGAGCTGGAAGCCTGAGCTGGGGCTTGATCCCCAGACCTTGGGATCATGACCTGAGCGCAAGGCAGATGCTTAACTGACTGAGCCACCTAGGCACCCCTCTTCTGTCCCTTGTTTAAACAGAGAAGGTCACCTATCTGACGTAATTTGCTTCATGCAATGAGATCTTATTGCCCAGCATAGCTTTTCCAACTAGTTCTTAAGAACTGCCTTTAGAAGGAAAAAAGATGTTCTATTAAAACTATAGGATGGGAAGATCTGGCCTCTGTTCATAGATTTGGGCCCAATGGGTGATGGGGAAGCCACAAAACTCTTCAAACTTCATTTACTCTTTGACCTATATACCTGAAATTGGCATTGTAAGTATAACAGAAATTAAGCATAGAAGATCACTGAAAACATAACACACTGTATAAAGATAAGACAACATAGCTCGAACATCCAACTTCGAAACTTAGTCCTTTCTTCCCAGACTCCTTTCTGGAGACTCAAGGTTCAAGAAGTACCCAGTATTCAAAACCAGCCAAAAAGGTATTCTTCTAGTGGACTTTTCTATAATCGTATACTGGAGCACTTAGTAAAGCTAGGTCTCAGTACATATATTACTTAGGCATTTTTAGGTACTTTTTAAAGTACTTAACTTTTAAAACTTTTCAAAACTGTATTTTTTGACTTATGGTAGCTATTTAAGTATATTTCAACCATATTTATTCTTCTCTAATATTATCCTAAGTAAGCCATTTCCTGTGTGTTAAATAAAGTCAATTATTAAGATTTATTTTTACTAAATGATTTTAAAATTTGTTAAAGTATCTAAAATACAAAAATATTATTGACATTAGCAAGTTATTTGTGAAAAAACTCTAAAAGATCTAATCACTTTTAAAATGGTGAATTCTTTTACTTTTATTCAAGAAAAGTATTTTGTCTAGTTTCATAAAGGGTACATGGGACTGCAAGGTGAGGGCTTTTTTTTTTTTTGGTAATTTTAAGTGTCATTTTCGAAAACAAAAGACTGACTTCTCATTGTAGAAAATACAGAAAGTAAGTAAACAGAAAAATGCCAAGGAAAAAACAAGCACAATACCATTACTTACAGATAAGTCCTTAAAGATGTAAGAATAGGTTCCTTGTCTTGTGTTTCTGCTTTATGTAATAGTAGTCATCTCAATTTTTATACAGTATTAAATCTCGTGCTTTTCCCATACTGTTATATGATTCCATGTGAATTCCTTAAGGCTCTAAAATATCTTTCTATATGTGCAATTTTTATATACATGTTATTACATGTATCACATATATATTTATTATATATTTTTGAACATTTAGCCATTTTTAGTAGTCTTTTTCCAGTGCTTTGCTGTTCTCTATAAAAATATACTAAATAATTTTGTATATAAAATTTTGTCTGAATTGGTATTACTTTCTTATTTTAGATTTTAAGAAATTTAATTACTGTTTGAAAGGGCATGAGAATGGCTAAGGTTTTGATATATGTAAGGCCAAATTCCTTATTTGGATTTTGGCTTAAAGCAGGATGAACACCTTGTTTTTCCATCAATGGTAGAATTCTGTCTCATTAAACTTCTGATTAGGAGAGTGAAAATATTATAAAGTCTTTTTCTTTCTTATCACACACACGTTACAAAATGGAGAAAATATTTTCCACAGAAATATCTAATGCCTTTCTGGAAGGAACTCTAGATATCAATGTTGAAACACATATCTGTGAGCAAAACCACCGGAGGTTCTTGAGCAGTATCAGAGGAGGCAGAAAATCCTCCCCACAAAGGCTTCATTCCTTTTCAGATGCTCTCTAACACTAGCTTTCTCATCCTTTTCGTGCCTTTCCTCTTTCTTCCCTCCTGACATTTCCCTCCTTCGCTACTATCACACCATCTTTTAAACATCACCAAGGCATTTTTAAAGAACATCGTTCAAATGGTGTAATAATTTATAGGATTTGCTGTAACAGAATGTCTGCTTTTTTTGGTTTCCTATTTCATAAGGTCTTTATAAGAATTAAAGTAGGCAAGCCATGCTAAGCATTTGGCAGAATATCTAGCATATAACAACTGATCAATAAAGCAGGATTTGTTTTTTCTGTTATTAATGAATTGGCAGGGCAGTGCTATAACCCTTGTAAAACCATAAGGGGTCTAGAATAAATTTTCAATATGTATCAAGAGTTCAATAGTTGGGTTGGAGGAGAGAAAAAAAAATCCTAGAATTTAGGAAACTTTTCCCCAGGAAGAACAAATCTATTATTAAAGACATTACTTTCCAGAGACATACATTCATTTTTTCTTTCCTGTTACGATGCTGAAGAACTTTTATGGACCAAACACCACTCAAATAAATATCAGAGGTTAGAGTAACATTTTAATTATTGGGGAAAAAAAGCAACAAAAATAAAAGATTTTTGAGATAGATTGCTGTCTTTGTACATATGTTTTTGTCTCTTTTTTACAGAACATTTTTTATCTATAATTAAATGTCACTAGTATGAACTAAATGCCAAAAAAACTTTGAAGTATTAAAAATAACTTTTGAAAAATACTTGGATTCATTTAAAATATAAAACAAATTTAAATTATACTCATATTTTAATGTCACATGTATTTTTGAGTATTTCAAAATAATTCATCTAAAAACAAGATGTGTTGCTTATTTGAGGGAAGATCTTTTGCCAACAAGCATATCACAGGTATGAAGGGATGGCCAGTGGTCTGCTGAAAATAGTGCTGTCTCCTTATCTCTAAAAAGAAAGAACTGGATAACAAGTTTAAGAATTTAATTCTATATTGTGAAATTAGTAATATTTATGCATAATTTACAATATTTCCTTCTGTATTGATCATTATATCAAAAGGCATAAATAGGCATTGGCAAATTATTACTGATGTCACATTATACACAGTATACATATTAAACCCTAACCTTCAATAAAAATGGACGTGAAAGTAGATTGAGTTACAACACCAATATTCTCAAATTAAGTACTACCAATCAAAAGGTAACAAAATGAAATATTTTGGATATCCCAGCAGGCATGTCTATTCCAGAAGGTGGATTTAAAAAATATTGTCCCATGATGCCTGGGTGGCCCAGTCATTTAGTGTCTGCCTTCCGCTTAGGTCATGATCCTGGAGTCCCACAGCTGAGCCCCATATCGGGCTCCCTGCTTGGTGGGAAGCCAGCTTCTCTCTCTCTCTCACTCCCCTTGCTAGTGTTCGCTCTCTAGCTGTGTTTCTCTCTGTCAATAAATAAATAAAAGTCTTAAAAAAAAAAAAAAGTATTCACCTAGGGTGGCTCAGTCAGTGAAGCATCTGACTCTTGATTTTGGCTCAGCCCATGATCTCAGGATCCTGAAATAAAGCCCTGACTTGCATGGGGCTCCATGCTCAGTATGGAGTTTGATTCTCTCCCTCTCTTTTTCTCTCTTTGCCCCTCCCCCCATGTGTGTGCGCTCTCTCTCTCTCTCTCTCTCTCTCTCTCTCATTCTTTCTATAAATAAATAAAAGTAAATAAATAAATAAATAAATAAATAAAAGTCTTTAAAAAAATATTCTTCCCCTAACAGCATTACCTTGAACTTTACTCATGCATATTTTATAAGCCAGAGCAAGCTGTTTTCTGGTAATGCTTCCCAGAATAATGTTTCTTATAACCAGGAAACTGGGTGTGTAAGATCTCTTCATAACCATCTCCCTTAAAAACAAAGCTAATTTTTTTAATGTTGAAGAATGCAAAACAACCTATCATTTACAGATTCTTGGACTGATGGGTAAGTCTGATATTTTTATTTATTTATTTATTTATTTATTTATTTATTTATTTATTTATTTTACTTCTCCCTCTCTGTAGGACTTTTTATTTTTTTAAAAGAGAAGGATACATTTGGTACAGTCGCAGAACCACATTGATATATCATCATCACCCCAAATCCATGCTTTACTTTAGTGTTGTTTCTTGGTGGTGCACATTCGGTCGGTTTGGACAAATGTCTAATGATATGTATTCAATGTTGTAGTATCAAATAGTGTATTTCCATTACTCTATCTCTTTTTAAATATGTGTAAGTATATTGTAATATAGATTAAGGTTTTTTTTTCATTTTTTTTTAAAGATTTTATTTATTCGACAGAGAGAAACACAGCCAGAGAAGGAACACAAGCAGGGGGAGTGAGAGAGGGAGAAGCAGGCTTCCCGCCGAGCAGGGAGCCCGATGTGGGACTCGATCCCGGGTCTCCGGGATCATGACCTGAGCCGAAGGCAGTCGCTTAACCAACTGAGCCACCCAGGTGTCCTTTCTACATTTTTAAAGTATGTCTTCCCTGAGCACAGTGATTATATTCTTCACCACTTATTGCCTTAGCTGGTCTTCTAGAATCGTTTCTTTCTGTTCTTTTTCTTTATTCCTCTTGCACACCTCATTATAGCATGAGGGTGAAAGTGCTGTTGCAAACAGTATTTCTTTACCAGGAATCGACTTGCAGACAACAATTTTTTTTGTCTTACTTATAATTTTTAATGGTTTTCACTCTAATTGTTATTGTAATTATTTCCAGGGAGAAAACCTGTATATAATATATCCTATCCTCAAGGAGTTGACTCTTGAAGAATAAAAACAAAATAACCTCTACATAAATATGACATTGATACAAAACTTTAATGTGCTTTTGAATCTTTTGCTTTTTAGAAAACATAACCTTCTTCCTAGCTATCAGATGTCTAGATAATTATTTGTTGTAAGGAAATGTAATGAAAAAAACTTAGTAGATATTTAGCTTCTGATATTTAAAAATAAGATTACAGATCCAGTCACTAGCTTTGTAGTCAGGGCAATTGTCTTGAGCGAAAATTTTCCAAATTCTCCCACTTTTTTTTTTTTTTTTATGTTGTATTGATCCTGGAGGATCTAGGTCATGGAGTTCTAATATATAAAGAAAATATCCTCTTTATCCTGTAGTGTTTCCCAGGAATTTGGAGTAACAAAGAAAGAGGACATGATATAGTGGAAATTTCTTCTTTTCTAGTTGAATGTAGCATTATTAGAAACTGTGAACAAAAAACAAACAAAGCAAAAAAACAGGAAAAAGAACCAAAGTGTCTCTTGTCTCAGATTTAGAGAGGGGGAAAGTAGTGTTCAATAAATGTGTGGAGAGGTGAGGGCAGGGTTCAGTTACATCAGCATAGCAGTTCCTGGTGACTAGGTAAAGGGAAGACCTGAGCTTAGCTAGTTGCACAGAGGTAAGACCAAGAGCCAGATGAAAATCAGTCTAGAGAGTTTTCCAGAGGAAGTATGGTGAATTGAATTATTCTTCCTAGTATCTCACTAGCTTCTGTCATAGAAATATGTATTTGTACTCTCTAACGTAAACTATCAGTGCTTCTGATACTAGTATACGGATCACACACACCTCCTCCCCAATGATTTGGACTTGGTCACATGATTTTTTAGCCAGTAGGCTCTGGGAAGAACTGACAGTGTGCTATTTCTGAGCCAAAAATATATTTTTTAAAGAATTATTGGTTTATTTATTTTAGAGGGAGAGAGTGAGAGCACAAGTGGGGAGAGGGTCAAAGGAGAGGGAAAGAGAATCCTCAAGGAGACTCCCCGCTGATCACAGAGCCCACTATAGGCCTCAATCTCAGGACCTGGAGATCATGACCTGAGCCGAAACTGAGTCAGATGCTCAGCCCGCTGACCCACCCAGGCATCCCTGTCTCAAGAAGCATTGCATTGCATGTTTCTGTTGGCTCCTCTTGCTCTTCTATCCCTCATGGGAAGATCCTACTCTGGATAGCGACCAATTCTCAAAAAACAAAGAAACACATGAGAGAAATCTGAACCAGATCTGTAACCTAAAGCAGGCCAGCCACACTAAGCCATGAAACTTTGAGCAAGAAGAATAAATATTTGTTTTTGTGAGACAATGAGATGTGGGAGAGGAATTTTGTATACAACATTATCACAAGGGAAACCTGACTAACCTGACAGGGTCTCACCAGAAGACTTTGCTGTGGGATGGCTACAGATTAGATTGTTCAAGATTAAATGGAAAAATTATTGTACCACCAGCCTGATTCTAGATGAAGCCTAATAGTATATGAATGTTGTCTCCTTCCACAGAGACTGAGATGTCAGATTAGATCATGCCATCAGAACCCTCCCCTTCCAAGGCCTCTGGGCAAGCAACGCTCACATAACCTTTGGGCCTGGACATGGCAGGGGTCTTTTCACCTGAGTGTCCGACAGTCCTCTGCTTCCATAAGGTCCCAGACTTTTCTGCTACACTTGGACTTAATCTTACAAAGAAAACTATGGAGTGGAGAGGCTGAGAAGCAGAACTGTTATTTAAGGCAATAAATACCTCTTAAACTGACTTTATCATTACTTAGTCTAGGCTTTAAAAAATCAGCTTTTTTATTTCTTTTTTTATACTATTTTTTTTTTTATTTAAGTAGGGTTGATGCACAGTGTTATATGTTTCCAGTGTTCGACGTAGTAATTTGACAAGTTTACACATTGCACTGTGCTCCTCACAGGTGTAGCTATAATTGTCAACATAGGTTCCTATTACAATATCATTGACTCTGTTCTCTATGTGGTGCTTTTTACTCCTGTGACTTATTCATTCCACAACCAGAAGCCTGTATCTCCCACTCCCCTTTACCCATTTTGCTCATCTCCCCAGACTTGTCACTCTGGTAAATATCAAGTTGTTCTTTGTATTTATACAGCCTTTTGATTTTTGGTTGCCTGCTTATTTTTTCCTGATAGTAATGGGGGTGAGGAGGAAGACTAATTGGTTCTAGGCCAAGTAAAGAATTTTTTCTCTACATGATTGAGTTGTAAATTGAGTGAAGACTAGTAAAGATGGTTTATAAAGGTTTCAGGGGGAAATATGGTATAAGCAGAATTATGAAGAAAAATGGGGAGAGAAGAAGTTTGGTGAGAGATCATTGGGGCAAATCTCAATTTTATTCTCCTTTGTCTTTATCTGTGCTTGTATTTGCCCTGTGGTTGTTGTGAAGAAGGAAAATCACTCAAAACCCAGTTTAGTTTAAAATTCAAAGGAAAATAATACCATAACTTAAATTCCTTTGTTGATATTTGAGAAATTTTTACTTTTGTCCTTTTAGGTAAGGGTGAAGAGCTAAACAAAAACATGCAAATGAGTGTAATATGTCTTTAACTTAAGGTTCCTGTGCATTTTTAATAACATTTTTCTAGAAAAACTATTTCTGGGGCACCTGGGTGGCTCAGTCATTAAGCTTCTGCCTTCAGCCCAGGTCATGATCCCAGAGTCCCTGGTTCAAGCCCCGCATTGGGCTCCCTGCTCTATGGGAAGCCTGCTTCTCCCTCTCTCACTCCCTCTGCTTGTGTTCCCTCTCTAGCTGTGTTTCTCTCTGTCAAATAAATAAAGAAAAACTTTAAAAAAAAGCTATTTCTATGAAGGTTAAAAGGCAGAGAAAAACAAACATTGTAACATTATTAATTTTCTAAGAAATCACTACTGATGGAAACTTTTGTACTTAGTGTGTGCTGTTCTTGTTAAGTAAATCTCTAATAATTCAACTGTTACATTCCAAATATTTCTGTTTATTTTACCTGAATCAGAGGATATTGATATGCCTGTGAAATTTATAAAATATGTATGCTGATCAAAAGATGCAGTTGTTTTTTAAAAATACAACTTTTGGGGGCGCCTGGGTGGCTCAGTGTGTTAATGCCTCTGCCTTCAGCTCAGGTCATGATCTCAGGGTCCTGGGATCGAGGCCCACATCAGGCTCTCTGCGCAGCAGGGAGTCTGCTTCCTCCTCTCTTTCTGCCTGCCTCTCTGCCTACTTGTGATCTCTCTCTGTGTGTCAAATAAATAAATAAAATCTTTAAAAAAATACAACTTTTGGCATTTGCAAAAATCAACAATACCTATTTATGGATTGATTAAGGTTGTGGATATATTTTATAATTTCAGTACTTACAATATCATTGACTTTTAGTCTGTCACATTATATTCAGATATCATAGGATCTTAATTTATTACAAACATCTAGGATGGACAATGCAGTTTTCCTCTTCCTGTAGGTAATAAAACGAAAACATAGGGGTTGATTTCATTTATTTCAAGACTATTGATTTCCAGTCCTTCTCTGCTAACTTTAAAAAAGTCACAATAGAGATTCATTTATTTTTATTAAAAATGATAAATCTTCAAGTATATTCTGTCTTTAGGGTGTTTAGATTTTAGCTCCTTACATGCTTTTTATAGTTAAGTGAAATATTTCTATGGAAATAATAGTGACAATGTCAGTTTGAACCAGATTAGAAATACAAGTGGTTCCTCTACGTAGGAGGATGCCTCAGAGGTTTAAAGATCATAGATTCTGTGCATAGATTTTTAGTAAAACATTTTCACTACCTCTGTGTTTGAAAAACATAATAGATAAATATCTTGACATTACATATATTCATTGATTTCATGGCACTTCTGCACCGGATGTGGCAGTGCCTTACAAAGTTATCCCTGCAGATAGAACCTGAAAAGTAGAGTTCCTTATTCTTTGCTCCTCAATAAACATTTTCAATCATGAGTCTCGAAAATAACAGCACACTTTCTAGCCCTGGTCACAAAACTAAGGTTCTTATCAAGACATCATTGTATTATTTAGAATTATATTTCATAAGTTACTATTGAATAACTTATTGGAAGGGATAAACAGCCTTTCCGACTTTGGTTTTTGTAAAAAAAAATATTTTATTTAGATTCTTTTCCTTGAAAATAATATATCTCATACACATCTTTAAAAATACTACTCCTTAAAGTAAGACCAGTAATGTAATCTTCATGTAGTTCTTTCTGAATTTAGTTTTCCTTGCAAATATATGTGTACTGTAATTCTCGGGCATCAGTTCCAGATTTATTATAGTAACATGGTATTGTAAAACTCTCAATTCCTCTTAACAGAATTGTTCTCCAGAGTCTTTTTTTTTTTAATGGATTTATTTATTTTTTTCTCCAACAGAGACAGGATGGTAGTTTCATCTCTTGGACCTTGGTTTCCCCATGAAGAAAAACTGTCTTCCTTCCTTGCCAAAGCCCAGGGAAATGCCCCTCCATGGGAACACTGCCACAGGTGCTATAAGTGTGAGCAGTACTCATGTTTTTACATTAATTTTTTTCAGGAGCATTATTAGGTCAATTTCCAAATGTTTGCCATATAGTGGCATCTTTGATTTAATACCAAGTCAAAGTAAGTAATGGAGAATTTTCAAAAATCACTTTAGATTTTGCCAAGTTTTTACAAAATTGAATACTATTCTTTTTTGTTAACCTATGAAAGGTTTACATGAGCGAGCTACTGTTAAAAATTTTTGTCATTTATGGCCACTACCAGTCAAACATTCAAAATAAGTTTATGTGGTATTATGATTTTAGTGCTCTTAGGTGAATTGAAAAATACTGTGTGAAAGCTGAAACATTAAACAAAACAACAACAAAATTACACCATGTAATTTTAAAATAGATCAACATAACTAATAAAATTAACTAATAAATCAAAAATTTAAGATGTCTTTTTTAGTAGTCAGAATTTGGATTTTAACATAATAATTTTAGAATGGTGTTTTGGGTTTGTGGGGTTTTTTGGTGCATTCATGTAAATCACACTCACTTTCAGTAATATTGTTCTTTAATCCATTTCTATGCTATCATGGTTCATTCTTTGGAGTTTTCCAAAAGTAAAGACCTTGCAATTCCTTTAGAAATAAAATTCAAAGTCAAGTCAATGCATATAAACACACCCTGGCATACACACACACACTCACAGATAGTGAAAAAGAACGTCTGAGATTCTGACAAATGTCATTCATTTGTTGATGGAAGATTATGTGGGAATCACTGAGAGCGCCTTGACGTCGAGATGCCATTTACCGTTCTTTGGTCTATTTGCATCATCGTTATTTCACATGTTTCCTTTACATATAACATGGGACATCTTAAAGGTTTTTTTTCGACAGTTTTCTTTCATGTATTGTAAAAGCATTACAAATGCTGTGGGATCAGTGTCAACAGCTCTGCAACTTTCCTCTATTATGCATTCTGATAGATGCATTCTCATGATTACACATATCAAAGTGAACGTAGGAATTTTAATGGCCATAAGATTTAGTATTTGTCTGTATATTGGTCTGTCTGTGTGTGTGTGTGTGTGTGTGTGTGTGTGTTTGTGTGTGCGTGCATGTGTGGATACATGTATAAATAGACAGACCTTCCCATGAAATATAGTATTTAGAGGGTTAGATATGTTTAGAAATCTTATACATAGATTACTGGTGAGATTGTAGAGATATCTGATGCAGAAAAGACGTTAGCTCAGCATAATGGATATGTCTGCCAGCCATTTTTATAATGACTTGCTGCAGTTTTTATTGTCTGACAAACCGTATGCTGTGCTGTACTGTGAGCTTTCTTGTTCGACATAATAAAAAATGATGCAATGTATCCCTAGAAGTCTAGCTGGATGAAAAGAAGGCGGCAGAGTGCTGCTTCTGCCAATAGTTTGGTTGCATATTCTGTGGGAATTATTCTGCAGGTGATAAATATACAATTACCATCGTTTATAATGCATTCTTCATGATCTCTAGTAAAGACATTATTCAGATCTAGGGCTTTTAAATCTATTCATTCTTTACACATATTTAATAAACCACCAGGTGTATCTGAATATTTTGAGATGAAAATATTTACCTATATTTAGAGTGCCATGAAATAACTTACTTTTGGTTTGTTAATTTATTACTACTGCATTTCACGTGACTTTAAAAAAATTGCTCATCAGGGAAGTAATATTTCAAGAGCTAAAAGGTTCCAGTTACTTAATAGTTAAGAACATCAATAGTACATTAAAGATTTAGACTTAATATGAATGATCATTTTCAATTTAGCATTTCCATATATATGAAAAGATCTATGCTTAGTTTTAATAAGAATGTATTAATATAAGGTCTATAAAGTACACTGGGCAGGAGTCTGGTACAATAGAACTGCATGCTATGTATATTCACTTTGGTGATAAATGCTTCATTCCTTCTTTAGAGGATTATTAAAAGCGTTCTCTGGAGGAATAAAATGGTGGAAGTCACACATTTAATAGCTCAGGTACAAAGAGTCAGATTGTGCCAGTTGGCAAAAGTTAGCAGGAAGCTGTCACAATAAATGGCAGCAGCTGCTCATAGTTCTAAAGAGTATGTCCCAGTCAGAACTGAAAACTGATGGCATCTACATTAATACTACCTTAATGGCCCATCTGCTGCTCCATAGGGTCCCTAGCTGCTGTATGGAGTCATAGGCATTTGACAGGCAGTCTCTGTATGCCAGACGCACATTGTGCCAAATGTTTTAGGCTGCTTCATCTCGTTCTGATCTGTCAAATTCTCCCTACTCATTTATCAGGCAAGGAGTTATGAGGGCTTTTCTTTTCTACACATCATTGGCTTTCAGCATTGGGGCAGCTAAGAATTTGGAAGGCAAACTACTTTGGCTATTATTATTTTTTTTTTCTAATTGACAATGCAAGGCAAAGTTGTCTGATATACTGTACTGTAGTGGGTACGTTAACAAAGCGCTGTGACAAGCAAGCCCTGCAGAGAAATCAATCGTGGGCGTTTTAAAATGTGGTGCTGCATAAATATGTTTTTGTGATTGTATTGGGGGAAATAGTATATATTTCTGGAGAGCCTTATTAACTGGACAGATATGAGAGCTTGCTTTTAGGTTGGTGAGTTATAAAAATACTAATATTGCAACACCATCCAAATACTTTGATGGAAGATGGAAAGTTAACATTTAAAAACACCTTTTAAACTTCTCTTTTTAAAGTGGACTCTATTTTGCACAGTACAATCAAACAGGTATAAATAGGATGTGTTTTTTAACAGTTGATTAAATTCTGCAGAAATAATATTGTTCAACATTGAGGATAAAGTATTATTTACTCCAAGTGCAATTCATGTATCATTGAATAAATAAAGGCAAATATATAATCAGATTTATAATACTTCTTACATCCAGAACTGGAAGTCTTGCTTTTTAAGAAAAATCTCTAGACAGTGGGATCAAGTATTACTCTTGAGTTAAAAGATACAGACTTCAATTACAAAATAGCTGCCAAATAAATACATTTTAAATGATCTACCCCCATTTTCATAAAGACACTTGACCAGTAACCCCTGTTCCCAATGGGATCTCCCTACCTTTCCTGACTTTATATGTTTCTGAAACATAACTGTTCCATATTTGCCAGAGTTCTTCATATGTTCATAAAGATGATGGACTTATATATTTTTCTTGGTGATTATTCTCTCTCTTTCTCCCTCTCTGTCTCTTTCTGTTGCCAGTTTCTAGAGTTACCAGCTTTTTGGTATTAGCCAATTGCTTTAAGAATTTATAATAAATTTTAAAAAGATACATAAAAATAACCATGTGAATTGGGGGTAAGTAAAGTAGATGTGTCACATATTCAGGTGCTCAAGCAAGAATGTGGGGGGAATTGTTAGTTACTTTATTCCAAGTTCCAGCACATTTCCTAATCATAATCAACAACAATATTAATGATAATTTAAAAAGCAACTATTAAAATATTGTTGGTATGTATTCTTAGAAATCGAATTAACTTGCCTTGAAGAATAATAAATCATGTGTAAATGATAACGTTTAATGTAAGTGTGTGTGTGTGTGTGTGTGTGTGTGTGTGTGAATAGGTATGTGACATAAAGTGATGAGGAATGTTTTTGGTGGGTTCACACATTTCATTATTGTTAATTTTTTCTTAATTTCTGTGAATAGCTGTTACTTCAGTATACATGTTTAAAGATATACAACAGTCAAGAAGGTTTAATATACTGCTTTTAGACATCCTTAAAATTTCTTAAATATATTTCTACTTTCATGCTTCATCTCCCTCTCTGATTTACCCCAGTTCACACTTCCTTTCCTTCTCCTACTGTCCTCCATGTTACTCCTTATGCTCCATAAGTAAGTGAAACCATGTAGTACTTGACTTTCTCTGCTTGGCTTATTTCACTCAGCATAATCTTCTCTAATCCTGTTCATTCTTGCTATAAAAGTTGGGTATTCATCCTTTCTGATGGAGGCATAATATTCCATTGTATATATGGACCATATCTTCTTTATCCATTCGTCTGTTGAAGAGCGCCTTGGCTCTTTCCACAGTTTGGTGATTGTGGCTATCACTGCTATGAACATTGGGGTACATATGGCCCTTCTTTTCACTACCTCTGTATCTTTGGGATGCAGTGGGTGTGGGGCATAAACAATGAATCTTGGAGCACTGAAAAAATAAAATAAATTGTCAGTAAAAAATATATATTTCTACTTTCAAATAGACTCAATATTATAGTGACTGTTAACCAATCTGCCAGGAGACTTAAAGTCTCAATTAAGTATTGAGACCAGTTTGTAATTCATGCTATCTACTACTGTGACAGCACTTCGTACGCATATTTTCTGATCAGGTACACAGCACAGAAACTTTTGGTAAAAAGGATCAGATACAGTCCTATTTTCTTTTTACATGCTCTCACATCACTGAATTTCATTGGCATTTGGGAAGCTTTTAGAATGAAAAACATAAAATTTAGTATTTAGGATATCCTAGAGGTTATGTTAGAAACAGTATGCATTGTGTTCGATCTGTACAGCTCTGCAAAAATGTATTACTTCGCATGATCATACACAGAAGCTGAGGTTTTGCAACAGGGAATGATTTACCTAGGGTCACAATGAGATGGAGCTGAATTTGAACTGTATCTGTGAGAAGCTAAGGTTAGATTGTGTCTTTATTTGCAGTTATGTTTTGAAAAGGTAAACTATCAGGAGTACTAGAGATATCCTAAAGAAAGCAGGACTCAAAGTAGCATGTGCTCCTTGAGAACCGGCTCACCAGGAAAAGAGTCTGACAGACAAAGTGAGCCACAGTGTAAGGCCTATACGTCATGGGGAGTGCTGGTTCTCACACAGCACCTTGCTGACAGCAGGGCTCATCATGGCCTACCATCCCTTTGACATTTGCACATTTTTGAGAAGTGGTTTTGTCTGTGGATCAGAAGGGCTACAAATCTTTGGGGTCTAGGCCACTTTGCAGTGGGGTTGCTCTTGAAACGTCATACAGGCAGAAAGTGAGAAAGTGGTGCTTCTCATTCTGAGGTAGGTGGCCTTGCTGATAAACTTTCAGTGCAAAGAGCACCCAGTTGGCTTCATCAATTGCTGTGAATTCCCACTGAAGTATCTGGCCGAGAGAACTACCCCTCAGTTCTATCTTTTCCTACTGGACACAGTGTCCAACAAAACACCTTGATTTGTGGTAAGCAGGTAAGCAGACAAGGAAATTTGAAAATTAGAGAGCAAAAACACAGTAGAGAGGCATCCATGTGTGAGTCAAATAAATGAGAACACCGCAGAGAAAGGCATGGGAAGCGTAAGATGGTAGAATTCATATTTTTGGTCTTTGTTGTCAGAGTTCATTCTTCTACAGATACTGGAGCACAAATTCAGTAGGCTGAAGATATGGAAGGTGCATGTCATGTGTCTGCACAGCAATGACTAGTATGTAGGGAGGAGTCCAAAATAATCGGTACTCCTTAACATTACATTGATCAGAGTAGACGGTTGTTGTTGTTGTTGTTGTTGTTTTTAAGATTTTGTTTATTTGAGATAGAGTGAGAAGGAGCAAGCACAAGAAGAGTTGGATGTAAGGCTCAATCCCAGGACCCCAAGATCATGACCTGAGCTGAAGGCAGATGCTTAAATGACTGAACTATCAGGCACCCCTGTTGTTTTTCCCCAGAATTTTGTCTAAGGCTTTGAGTACATGCATTATTTTTATAGAAAATTAGAGCAAAGAAACACAAACTACAGGAGTTCTGGAGATAGAAAAAAGAAACAATGAAAAATCATTCTCTTAGTTGTTTATAGCTCAAATTTAATTTAATTTATTTATTTTAAAAGATTTTATTTATTTATTTGACAGAGACACAGCCAGAGAGGGAGCACAAACAGGGGGAGTGGGAAAGGGAGAAGCAGGCTTCCTGCTGAGCAGGGAACCCAATGCAGGGCTCAATTCCAGGACCCTGGGGTCATGACCTGAGCCACTCAAGCACCCCTATAGCTTTAATTTTAAAGAGGTCCCCATGCAACGTTTTTCACTTAGGGGCTTTCTCTCTCCCTCCCTCTCTCTCTCTCTCTCTCTCTTTTATTTTTACTGTTAATTCCTGGAAAAGCTATATCCACATAAGACCTTTTTACAGATCTTTTATAAGATCTTTCTCTTTGTAATGCCCATGAGCTCATATTACTTATATGTTACAAAACATTCTCATCTAGAAAAATAAACAAGGTGGTAGCAAAATAATGGCTCACTATTCCCAGATAGACATGTTGACAAGATCCCATACCGACAGGTTTTACTGTTAAAGAATTTTCTGGGGAGTACTGAGTTTTTCTTAAACACAATCCTGAAAATAAAAGAATAAATGTGTAAGAGAAGTAACAGAGTTGGCTTTAACAGGAAAAAAAAATGTCTTGAAAGAAAGTGCCTTCGGATTTATTTTTGAAGCAAACAGTTATGCTGCAAATAGAATTATAAGGGAGGCTAAGTTGTTCTCATGTGCCCTTCTAGTACTTCTACTGGGATCCTGCCTGCCATTTGCTCCTATAAATTCAGTTTCCTCATTCAGACTGAACTCATGTAGGGCCCTAACGTGGCATAGTATGTCTTGTGAAGTGGCTAGACTTTGTAAATCTCTGTGGGTTGGTGTGTTTGTTTAGTTGTATGTGTGTATTTCTTCACTTTGGTGGTAATAGGTAATAGAGATTTTAATCAGATAAAGTCATTCTTATTGTGCAGCTACAACCAACACATTCTCGGTCTAGGTAGTCTACTGCTGTAATAGCTAAAACCAATTTAACTTTTAAAAATAGTAATCAATAAATATGTAATGGACGCAGGGATTTCTGGGGGAGGTAGACTCAGGGGCAAATTGATATTAGCCTTTCTAAAAAGGCATTTTTCTATACATTCTTGGCAACTGAGCTCTGATTTGTCTTGCTAATGTCTTTGTCTTTCAAAAAATCCAGGAAACTCCCCAGTTACAATGGGTGAATCTTGATTTGTCTAAACTCTTACAAAGGATCTCATTATACTTAACAAGTGAATGATTTAGAGATTGGAGTCTGACACAATTTAATCTGTGGAGGTTGGTTAATATACCAAACATGGTTTAACAGAAAGTTAGAAGGAATTTGTGTCAATGATATCACTGAGCTATTAAAACACCAAAGCTGAAAAAAAAAGCCACTTGAAATTTTGTTAGGTGATGTACTAAGCCACCTCCTATTTAAGCAATTTTGAATTGAGTACTCAGTTGCTAGCAGCTGAAATTATCCAAGCTGGTGTGGTCCTTCTACAAAAGAGTTTATGGTAAAATGTATTTTAGTAAGTTGGTTTAAGTGTCGGAGTCTAGTCAGAGAATTTACATAAGAGTTGAAGCTGAGGAAGGCAGGTTAGAATTGGACTACAAGGGTTTTGAATTCCAATTTTAGGCACTTGACTGGCAATATAGACAAAGGGGAAATAGTATCTTGGTGATATTTGGTCTTGATCTTGTGGCAATGCCTGTAATCTGTTGGAGGACAAAGAGACAGAAACTAGAACAATAAAATAGGAGTCCAGGTGTGAAGCAGTGAGGACTAGAAAGGGGGTCATGATGAAAAGGAAGGGTTTGGCTGAGAAAAGTCTGAAAGAGAATCAGTGGACACAGTTACTGACTAAATGCAGGGGATGAAAATATGGATGAGCCCATGGCTGCTCTGAGCTTCTGAGCCCAAGTAAATCAAAGACTGGACCTTTGAATTGAAAACAGGTCAATCAAAAAAATGAAGTTAATTTTCAGAGATAGAAATCAAATTGAATTTAATAGTGGGGCATTCTCTAGAACATATCTACTAGACTGTTAGAAATTCAGAACTGTTCTTTAAGATAAAGATTTCAGGCTGAGTTAAATTTTTGTGTACGGAAACCACTTTTTTATGTGAAAACCACACTCTTCCACGTGGTGTGGGAGTCTCAGTTGGAACTCACATTTGGTTAGCAGCAGGAATAAATGTTTGAAATTCCTACATCTTAAATTTCAGTTCCCACTTATTATATAGTAGCTAATTTGCTTTTAAGTAGGTGATAACAGAGATTGAACTCTTAAAATAGAGACTGATTATTATGTCATTATAGTGTGCTTAAAAAAAAAACCTATAGACTGTAGGAATGAAGAAAAATATACTGGAGACAAAGGTTTTGGGGTACATGCGTATGTGTAATTGTAACCCAGCCACGTGAGAAAAGAAAGAAATATACTTTTTTTTAAAAAAAATTAACTCTAGTAAATTGAGTAACTCTTGATAAGAAAAAGGAGGATTTTTTTTTTTAATTATTATTATTCCCTGGTCTAGTTGGTAATACCAATTATAATAAGGGAGGGTTGAGGGAAAACATTTTTCTGCAAGGAGAAGCCATAGAGGACAAATCTGAGAAAAGGGCCTGAAAATGAGATGCTGAAATTTCTGGTTACAGTATTCATTTTTTTAGAAAGGAATCTGAACAAAGGTGCACTAAGAGCACCATCAGTGTAGTTCTATGGGAACACAGGAAGGATCTTTGAAGAGAAATCAGTTTGTGACTTGGTTCACTTGCCAGCACACTGTAGAAGCTGAACAGATGTTGACCAGTTCAGTGCAGTGATTACATCTGAATGTGTAAGAGTAGTAGGGAGGGGGGTTCAACATATGACTGCTAGAAATGATCCACAATTGTCTTGCTGAGGATCTGAAGCACGGTCTCAGTCAAGTTCCCCTGCCTGCTCAGTGGGAATAGCCATTCTCTAGTTCACAGAATTGTGGGCAGTATTTCAAAATGTTTATGTATTTTGAAAAACATAAGATTTTATAAATACACAGGGAATTAAGATCATTTTTTTTGATGGAGTAAAATCAGTTTTGCCTATTTCTAACATAAAAGTGAGTGCAACCAGTTGAAGTATTACAACCCTGGGGGAAGGAAGCCTCTCATTTAAGAAATGATGTAAACAAAAAAAGGATTTTATTGTGGATTATGGTTTTCAGTGTTTACTCTTCCTATCATTTTGTTTTTCTCCTTTAGGGACTCAGGACATACGAATATTATTCCTTCTTTTCTGGTCTTTCATTTTTATTACTTTCTAAGCCTTTATACTCTTTTCATGGTATCATTTTTATTTTTTTGGTTACTTTCTTGTCTGTCTTCAGTGCCCCTTATTCAGTTTCTATTTAAGTCTTTCAGCTTCAGGCACCTAATAATTTGTGTTTTTTTATTTCTGAATTAATTTTCCTTTTTCTTTTTCATTTCTTTCCTGATTTCAATCAACCTCTTTTTTTTTTCATTTCTTCCTATTTATGTGTGTTTGTGTTTATTGTATTTGGATTTCTAATGTAAATTGTTTTTTTCATATCCTCAAGTGTGAGATTTTTTTAAAAGATATTATTTCTTTATTTGAGAGAGAGATACAGAGATAGTGACAGAGATGGCAAGACAGAGCAAGAGCAGGGAGGAGAGGGAGGAGCTTGCTCTCCCTCTGTTGGGAGCCCAACAGGTGAGCTTGATTCCAGGGTCCTGGGATCATGACCAGAGCCGAAGGCAGACACTTAACCAACTGATCCACCCAGGTGCCTTGATATTGAATATTTTAATCATACTTTTAATATGGATTTTTCATTTTTCTTCTGCTTGCTATTTGTTTTGTTTTTGCAGGAGGATGGTTTTCAATCACTTGGTCAATGTGACATTGTGTTTCCTAATTTTTTTCAATAACAACATGGACTTTTGGAACTTCCTTTTCACTTTTATGGTGCTAAGGTATTTAACAACATTTCTAGTTTAATGTCAGTCTACTCTATTAGTAGAGCACAGTCTGGGTACTTTGTCTTTATTTATTTATTTATTTTTGTATTAGTTTGGTGGGGCAGAGTTTGAGGCAAGCAAAAGCAGATCTAGAAAAACTTTCACAGAAGGCAGACCTCTTCCCCCTTTGGTTGTATGATATTTCAATTGGCTGAATTTATTTTTATGTGAGAAATAGTGGAAATTATTTTAATCTGAACTAGCTATATAAATTTATAGTTATATGCTTTAAATTTTTTTAATTAATTAACTAGTTAATTAATTAACTTTTCCCCTTTACCACCCAATTGCTAAGGAGTGATTTCCCCATTCTTGTGTGTTCTGTTTTATGCCCCAGAAGCTATACATTTTGAAAAGTCCCCCCTTTTGCCTTGAACCTATTCTTTTAAAATCATATGTTCTTTGAAATTCCTTCCCTATAGTCCATTCTGTGATCTGTCTGAGCAATTTTTAAATTTATTTATTTATTTATTTAATTTATTTTGAAAAAATGTTTTATTTATTTGAGAGAAAGAAAGAAAGCATTAGGCCGGGGGTGTGGGTGGTGGAGGGGCAGAGGGAGAAGGAGAAAGAGTCTTGAGTCTTAAGCCTACTCCCTAATGATCATGGAGCCTGATACTGGGCCCCATCTCATGACCCTGAGATTACTACCTAAGCAGAAACCAAGAGTCAGGCCCTTAACCAACTGTGCCACCCAGGTGTCCCATTTTTAAATATTTTTAGATTTAGATTAAACATAACCTACCTTACCATTGTTTTGATCCCCCTCAGATCCCTCCACTAGTTCCCTATTATTTCCTCCCTGAAGTTTTTTCAGTTTGCCTTTGCTTGCCTTAAAGCCCTGAAACGGCCACAGAGCAAAGGTGGAGTAAGTGCAGAAGATTTTGGTGATTTCTCTCTTTATTATTTATATTTATTTTGACATTTCAATATTATCTGTCTTCAGTTGGTGTTGAAGGCATAGTTTTGTGTGTAATTTAATTTTCTCCCCTTGTTCATTATTATTTAGGGCAATATTAGGAGGTAGGAAGCTGTGTAGCTGCTACTGTCTTTGGCCTTCCAGAAGTACTGGGCTTTTATGTATGACTGTTACGAACATTTGTGTACAAGTTTTTTTGGTGGTTGTATATTTTTATTGTCTTGAATAATTATTTAGAGTTGGAATTGCTGGGTCATAAAATAGATATACACTTAATTGTAGAAGCAATTATCTAAAACTTCTCTAAACTTTTTGTACCAGTTGACTCTCTCACTTGCAATAGAGAAAACTATATTCTTTTGATACAGACATTAGAGCAGATTGAAAATATTCCAGGTTTTTCCCATGGCTGCTGTTGAAAGTCAGCTGTCCATTTTATTCCTTTCCTTCATATTGGATTTTTAATTTTCTCTCTGGTTACATTCACTATTTCTTTTTTTATCTTTGATGCTCTGTAATTTCACCATGATGAAGATGTGATTATTATCATTTATAATGCTTGAGGTTCATTTGGCTTTCTGGTTTCTAGATAATGGTTTCCCACAGCCTGAAAAATTCTGTGCCATTGTCTCTGATAATTGTCTTCTTTCCTTATTCTCATATTTTTCTTTGAAACCTCTGAGTTCTAGTGTGTCAGACCATCTTTAATTATCTTCTAAAGTTTACATTTATTGGTCTCTTTGAATGTTTCTTTTACATCATTCTTTTGATCTATGTTTCAATTCAATAATTCTCATTTCACTAATGTATAGTATGTTCTTTAAAATGTCCAATTCATTTCACATTTTTTAAAAATATTTTATTTATTTATTTGACAGAGAGAGATCACAAATAGGCAGAGATGAGACAAAGGCAGAGAGAGAAGGAGGAAGCAGGCTCCCTGCTGAGCAGACAGCCTGATACAGGCCTTGATCCCAGGACCCTGAGATCATGACCTGAACCGAAGGCAGAGGTTTTAACCCACTGAGCCAACCAGGTGCCCTAATTTTACATTTTAATTATATTTTAAATTTTGTGTTATATTTTATTCATTTTCAGTATGTTAGTATCCCTTTATAGAGTCATTCCTTGCTTGTGTTTTTGAGCTTATCTTTTATTTCCTCTTATACATAACCATGGCTATTTCATATTTGCTTGCCAATAATTTTAATATCTAAAGTCTTTAGGGATATAAATTTGCCATTAATTGATTCCCTTAGATAACATTCATGGTAACTTTTTTCCTGTGCGTGTTTTGTAATTTTTTATGAATATAAGTTGCTTATTTATCTTAGAAATTTTTGTATGAAAATTCATTCTTATTGGCTTAAAATTACTGTCTTCCAGAGGATTCATGCTTGCTTCTGTTGATTCCTTTAAAACCAAACCAGAGCCACTAAAAATTAAATTTTCCTCATGAGGTTTTTCACACAACAGTTGCTACATGATAATATGATTAGAACAAGTACTTAAGGGGGAAATTTTGTTTGTTACCTTCACTCAGTGCCAAGTTTGAAAGAGACCACTTTTCTTGTTCTTCTCTTCTCTGTGGCTACTCTGTTTTTGCTTCACCATTACACTGATGGTATGTCCATTAAGGCCTCATCTTATGATGAGGAGGGTTTCTTATTATACTGCCTAATTTAGCAGGTTGTAGGTTTTATATACCATTCCCCACCCTGTGCAGCCATTAGTGGGAAATTGTGGAAATATGGATTTGACAACATATATCGTGGAAAGATCTAGCTCACTAAATTCCTGTTTTCACTAATTTGTGCCCATTTCAGTGGATTTTATTTGTTCGGAGTATCTTATCTGTCATTCTGTTAGCTCTGGAAATCTGAATGCTGCTTTAAGTGACTGTTGAGACACTAGTGAAGTCTAGGTAGAGCAATAAACTAGATACTTCTATAAATAGAGGAGGAAGCAAACATATGATTCTTCCCAGGACCTTAGAGAAAAGAAATTAAATAATTATGCTTCAAAATTAAATATTCCAAACAGCACTGTGTTTATATTGACAATATATATGCATTTGAATGTATATTATAAAGAATGTGAAACACCAGTGTTTCCATGATACTCTTAGCAATTTTACCAAAAAAAAAAAAAAATCAGACGCAAAAAAAATGAATCTCAATGTAAGTTAAAATGTTAACCATAATGATCTCAGAGTTATACAGTCTTTTCAGTCTTACTATTAATAACTGTAGAAAGAAAACACAAGCAAAACAGTTGCTAAGTAGGAGATTAAAATATCACTTTTTTTAAAAAAATTGTAAGCTGGAGATTAATTGGTTTAGAAATTGTTCAAAAAACCCCAAACAACAATGTTTTTAAAAATGAAGAGTTGATTCCAGATGTCAATAAAACTGATATATCTTAGTATAATAGAGAAATTAGCAGGGTAAGGAGTAACTAACTTTGTTAAAACAAAATCATTTTGTATGTGAAATTTAACTTTGTTTTTAACAGGTTTAATTTTTCTTATTAACATATAATGTATTATTAGTTTCATGGGTATAGTTCTGTGATTCATCAGTCTTACACAATTCAGAGCACTCACTATAGCACATACCTTCCCCAATGTCCATTACCCAGCCATCCTGTCCCTCCCACCCCTCCCCCTCCAGCAACCCTCAGTTTGTTTCCTGAGCTTGAGAGTCTCTTATATTTGTCTCCCTGTCTGGTTTCATCTTGTTTCAGTTTCCCTCCCTTTCCCTATGATCCTCTATCTTGTTTCTCAAGTTCCTCACATCAGTGAGATCATATGATAACCGTCTTTCTCTGATTTACTTCACTTAGCGTAATACCCCATAATACCCTCAGTTCTATGCTTGTTGTTGCTAATGGCAAGATTTCGTTTGGGGTTTTTGATGACTGCATAGTATTCCATTGTGTGTGTGTGTGTGTGTGTGTGTGTGTGTGTGTGTGTGTACACCACATCTTCTTTATCCATTCATCTGTTGATGGACATCTAGGTTCTTTTGGCTATTATAGATATTTCTGCTATAAACATTTGGGTGCATGTTTCCCTTTGGATCATTACATTTGTATCTTTAGGGCAAATACCCAGTAGTGCAATTGCAGGGTCATAGGGTAGCTCTATTTTCAACTTTTTGAGGAACCTCTATACTGTTTTCCAGAGTGGCTGTACCAGTTTGCATTCCCACCAACAGTGTAGGAGGGTTCCCCTTTCTCTTCATCCTTGCCAACGTTAACAGGTTTAATTTTTATTTTTTAAATAATTTTTATTTTAAAAAATTATTTAAAAATTAAAAAAATGTATTTGTGTTGTTCCAGTTCCAGAATTTAAATAGATTCAAACTCAACTGATATATACCTATTATAAAATATAGCAAAAATTTGGGAATATATTAAAAACTATATGGTATTAACTTAAGGATTTAGACAGATAATGCCAACAATCTCAGTCCATTGGCAATGGAACATATTGCCTTCCCTCTGAATATTGAAAGTACCTCTTAAATCCTTATTTTCCTGTAAATTAAAAAGCAACTTAAAATATTTTAATTCTTTAAAAGTGCTAAATCTTAATGTTCTTGGACTAAGTGGTGAGAACCAGAGACTGGAGCCTATTTCATATATGTCATAAATCACGTATATATTTTAGTATTTTTTTGTTTATTTAAATATCCCCTCCCAATGATATCTGAGACCTTGGCTGTTTATTTTGGTATGGTTCAATTCAACCTCAATGTTTGGCAACTTTATGTACTCAACAATAGTACTAAATGAATAGCTTCAGAGACTGGAATTTTTGTATCTCTGGATGTTATAATGTACATATTTACAGAGTTTTCACATGTATGCATGTCTCCCTGATTTATACATATGTACATCTTTAATTCTAAATGTCTCTGTGCAAATCATATGTACATAACCTTCACTCTTGTGTGAAAAATGAAAACTTGAGAAATGAAGAAAAATAGTTTTTCCAAATCACTATATTCTAACTGTAGATTTCCTATGTCGATTAAATGTAGATTTATTTATGAGATGAGAGAATAAACTCTCCTGGTAAGAAAAAATAATCATAGGTTTCAAACATGCATTCTCTCAGTTTTTCTTGTTTAAAAATACCATGGATGGATCTTTGGCCAGTATCCAGAATATGTGATGGACATTTAAGGGTATCTATTTCACATTGCTGTTCTTAGGAAAAAACCTAGTTCTTTTTGAGTTTATTTTGGTCATCTTTCTTTAACACTATTGAGAGTTGAAAGTATTGCAGTGAGATTTAGCTATTCTGCCTTTATGAACTTGTTCTGATTTTCCTTTTGCCTGAATACATCTATATAATATAACATATAATTTATATTCTATATGATATCCTACATTTATATAAGATATATATATAGTATCCTACATTTATATAAACTTTATATTTGAAAGCAGTTTTATATCTGTCATCTCATTTTATCTTTACAACAACCATCTGTACTTCACAGGGAGTTACTACTCTACCATTTATAGCTGGAGAAAATGACATCAAGCAAGGTCAAGTGGTTTAATATTATGAAATTATGAGGAGTCACAGGACTAAAGCCTAGATATTTTCAGTCTTTGTCTAAGATTTTTCTATTTAGATCATATTGCATGTCTTTTCATCTCCATAGTGCAATTTATTTATTATATCAGCAAAATATACAAAGTACTTTATCAAATATTTGATTAATAATATTTTTTGAATGGACACAGTAATTATTTGATTTAGCATGTCCTTGTTCATAAAACTACATTTCACTTTGCTTTAAGTGTTATTTAGTTAATAAAAGTCTTGTGTTTCTACTATATTATGTATTCTCCTGAGCTATGTTTTTACCATGATAGTAAAAACTCAGTTAATATTTTTTCCTTTTTAAAAAATTACTGCATCTTTGCTCAGCTAAAAGAAAGTACTATGCACAAATTTGGAGTTAAAAATAAGTAATTTGGAGCCTCCAGTTTGTACTTCTTGTATTCTTGTTTATAATGGTTTGGAAATATATGGAAGTTGAAAAGTCCAAATCGTTTTGAAATGTACCAAAAATTATATTCTATGGTCATAGAGCTGTACATATACAAATAATATTATAACAAAGGAATAAAATAATAAATCAGTGCTTTATCTATCTTTCACCACAGGAATAAGGCATTCATATGTGTGAAATTTCCAGACTACTGAAATACTCGGTATTTTTTTTTCAAATACCAAATACTAATAATTTAGATGAAAATATTTTAAATGTAATACACAATTTCATTTCCTTCTGAACATTAAGCTAATTTAAACATTTTTGATGATTTAACCCTATGTTTATGCTCATATGTGTTTCAATATACTGTCGTGAGTGTTTCAATATACTATAGTGAGCAGGTCTAAGCCACTGTGTCCTTGGTGGTTCTCTTGGCTTCACCTTCTTTTCTATTTAAAATGTTTTATTCTGCCAGAATAATCTTTCTAACTGTTAAATAAATAAAATCTTTTTTAAAATTGTACTTCCATATATATTTATACTAAAAAATTTTATTTCACAAATACTTATGTAGGTATATATATTATGTAGTATTATGTTATTCCTTTGTGTTCTCTCTCTCTTTTTTTCTTTATGTTCTCTCTTAGAGGCAGAGATAGATAAATAGAGAAAGAGAAGTAGATGTATGTGTATTTATATAGAGGAGACATGATGTTATTCAATGAAAAAAACTAGTTTTAAGTATTCTTTTTTCTTCTTCTTTTTTTTAAAGATTATATTTATTTATTTGACAGAGAGAAAAACAGCTAGAGAGGGAACACAACCAGGGGGAGTGAGAGAGGGAGAAGCAGGCTTCCCGCTGAGCAGAGAGCCCAATGCAGAGCTTGATCTGGGATTCTGGGATCATGACCTGAGCCAAAGGCAGATGCTTAAGGACTGAGCTAATTAGGCACCCAAAGTGTTCTGTTTTCATAAAAAAATTACAGATTTATGAATATATAGAAATAGATACTAGTCTGGAATAATGAACATTAAATGGTCAGTAATAGTTATCTCTGATTGGTGAGAATGTGGAGGAGTCTCCTTATTTTTTACATATCTGTACAATAGTGAAGGGTACATGCATGGATGTATTCCTGGCATTCTTGTCCTAGAGGATCATACAAGTAATATCCAAGATATGAGAAGCGTTGAACATATTCTTGGAACTGGAAGTGGTTGTGTAACTTTGGCATAGAAGGATTGTGAGAATTGCAAAGGCTGTAGAAACATACTAGGCTGGTAAAGAATGTGATGGTCATAATATATAGAGCCTTGGTGCCAGGCTAATGGATTAGAATTTTATTTTTTTGTCGGCAGGGAGTCCCTGAAGTATTTCTCTTGTGTAATGATCTGATCAGAGATGTACTTTAGGAAGATTAGGTCAACAGTTGCCCATTCTGTGGATTATTAGGGAAGAATCCAGAGTTAAAAAAAGTGAGCTAGGAGAGTTTTGAGTGGTTTCTTGTATAAAACTATACCTTTACCTTTACAGTATTCATAGAACTGATTATATAAAACATTGACGTAAGAGAGGAATGTAACATGGGAGAGAGCAAATACTTGGAGAACATTTTGTGTGGTAAAGCTATGAATTAATGAAGAACCAACAAAGAGTTACACCTGCCATACCTGGTCTTTGTTTTTTAAAGACAAGACGTCCTATTTACTTGGGCTTTTAGTGGTTAGTATGCAAAATTGGATATCAAAGCAGAAGTTATTATATTCAAAATATTCACAGATAAATCAATCAGTTACGAAATTAGTGTCCACTGAAGCATTTCCCCCAACAATTAACTCTGTCTACCTTGTATTTGTATAGTTCATTATCTTTCTAATTGTCAGATGTTATATGTTTGTAATGGGACTATTGTTGTCTTCATTTTGATTGAGACATGATAATGGAAATATAAAGTAGATGATCAAAAATAATTAGATTAATTACACAAATCAAGATTATAAATGGATCAGGTTGTAGGAAACTATAAAGAATTTGAGGGGGATGACTTCTTTGGAAAGAGCATGGTTCTGATTCTGATTATACCAAACAAAGGGATATAGGTAGATGCACTGCTCCTCTCCTTGAATTTTCAGCTGAACTGCTAGGACAGCTTGAAATGTATTCCTTGTAATACAGGAAAACAATGGATGAGATCTGACTTATGTTGAAAAGGGAACTAAAGGACAAGAGTCTGGCAAAAGCAGTCTGGCAAAAGATCAGAAGAGGGGGCCACATGAGCACTTTTGCCACAGCATGAGAACACTGCAGAAATTGAAGGGGAATATTAAGCATGAGCCAAAGGATTATAATGATTGTGTCATGAGTGTTAAAATTGGAGAAATCCCACATGAACATTCTTTAAAACACAGGAAAAAAAAAGTCATATTTAGGCATTTCCCTGGAAGAAAGAGCTTGAAACCATTTCATAAGAACAATCATTTGAGAAATGTTTGCTTTCTCTGGCCCCCACATCTCTCTGAACTTAACTTGCTTTAAAATCGATCGAAAGTGGCAGAAACTCTTGCTAGTAATAGAAATGATATAGACATTTCATATAGATAGCATGTAAGGAAAGAGGGAAAAAGAAACTTACACCATGCACAAGAAAGAGACTACAGAATTTTTCTTCTAACATATCTAGAAGTTGGAAAGATTAACTTTAAATTAAATTGAAAGTTTTAATCATTATCTGGATCTTGTTATTCTAAATTATGAATTTAAACTTAGTACCTAGGGTTACCAATGAAGTCCTGGAGCCTGCCTGAGCCTCTACCTGGGAATGGGGACTGGGAGAGAAAGGTATACACATCAATGGGACTTAAAGGAAAGTGAGAACATGATAAAGTTGCTTTAATAATTTCACTATAGGAGTCCTGTTTATTTAACTTAATGGATGTTGCTAACAACAAAAAAAAGAGAGAAGTTGTAAATTATACAAATGAAAATTTAAATGAAGTCAATGGAAACGATATTGGGATTTGATTAACAAATGAAAAGTTAAATAGTTCATATACATGGCTCTAAAGGAAAAATAATATTAAACTCACTTCTGTAACTGCTGTAATCTCACCCTCCAAATAGAATTATATCAAAACTTTTAGTTAAATGAATATCCATGACTTATGTTATCTTTCTATATAACTATTTTCAAGCTAAATCATAAAGTTCATCAACATATTTCTTTTCTTCTAAGATGCTTTATAAACTTTTTTTTTCCCCTTGAAGCTAACCAATTTTCAAAAATTTTAAATTCCTTTTAAAAAATGTATTTACTACTAGGTGTGGGGCATGGGTAATGAATCTTGGAACACTGAAAAAATAAAATAAATTTAAAGTCAAAAAAAATGTATTTACTATTAGTACTATTCAACATTTCCAATAGATCTGTAAAAGTTTTATTAGTATTCTTAAGCTTGGTAGGTGTTTCTATCAGTATTTTTTTAATTGGGTAAATACCTCACAGAATCTTTCATCTTTCTGTTCTAAGTTGAGCTCTTGGCCTTTAAGCCTGCTCCAAATATGTCATTCTGAGTTTTTACCTAAGCACTATCTTGACAAAACTCTAGCCTTTATAATGTATTGGGTCCCCTGTTTTCCATAACCTATCTTACACTTTTTTTTTCAAAGATTTTATTTATTTGACAGAGAGAAACACAGTGAGAGAGGGAACACAAGCAGTGGGAGTGAGAGAGGGAGAAGCAGGCTTCCCGCCGAGCAGGCAGCCCAATATGGGGCTTGATCCCAGGACTCCAGGATCATGATCTGAGCCAAAGGCAGTCGCTAACCAACTGAGCCACCCAGGTGCTCAAAAAAAACCCTTTTTTTCTCTAAGTATGCTTTCTATTTTCATAGAGTGTATTCTCCAATAGCGTTCTACAAAGTATAAATGGGAAATAAAAAATATGAGAAAAAATTAAGACTGCATATCAGAATATTCCTTTAATTTATTTTCAGAGCTAATTGAACTTTATCTTGTATAGAGAATTGTAGATTGGAAGTGATTGTCTCCATGCTGAAGACATTTCTTATTTTCTTCATGTTTTCAGTGTTAGTCTTGAGACATCTAAAGGTCATCTAGTTTTCACTAGTGTTGATATAGTTTCTTTTTCTTTTCTTTCTGGAAAATTTTAGTAATCTTTAGTAACCTAAACTAGTACTATCCCTAGTTCTCTGAAATATAACCAAAATATTTCTTATGTTGGTCTTTTTACTTAATTTGTTGCCCTAGGAAATTTGTCTCCTCATTCTGGAAACTTATACCCTTTAGTGTGGATTTTCTTTCAAATATTATTTCTCTGATAATTTTCTCTGTCCCTTTTCCTGCACTTTTTTTTCCTTATTGACTCTTATGAGTCAAATGTTGAAACTCAGTTTTTTAAAAGATTTTATTTATTTATTTGACAGAGAGAGTTCACAAATAGACCGAGAGGCAAACAGAGAAAGATGGGAGAAGCAGGTCCCCACTGAGCAGAGAGCCCAATGCAGGATTCGATCCCAGCACCCTGAGATCATGACCTGAGCTGAAGGCAGAGGCTTAACCCTCTGAGCAACCCAGGCACCTGAAACTCATTTTTTAAAAAGTTTTATTTGAGAGAGAGAGAGAGAGAGAGAGAGAGAGAGCGCACAAGTTGGGGGAGGTGCAGAGGGAGAAGGGAGAATCTCCAGCAGACTCCCCACTGAGTGCGGAGCCTAAGGCAGAGCTTAGTCTCTTGACCTGGAGATCATGACCTGAGCCAAAATCAAAATTTGGGTGCATAACCAACTGAGCTAACCAAGTGCCCCTATAGCCTCATTTTTAATTTATTTTCTAACCTCTTTTCTTCCTTGTGAGCTTTTGCTAAAATATTGTTTCTATGTCACTTTTAATTCCAAGGGCTCTTTTTGGGTCTCTGAACATTCCCTTCTATAGAATATTATTCTGAGTTCATGGGTATAACATTTTCCCCTAATTCTTTAAGAAGATTTATTATATCGTTTTAAATCTTTATTTGTACTATCCATTTTCTTTGAGTTCCATTTTTTTGTTTGTATGATGTGTATCTTTCAAATTAGAATCTTCTCAAGCATTTTGATGATCTTAATTATTGAGACTTTCTTTATAGCGTTGTGATAGTGAAGCTCTTAAGGAAGTTCTGTGCATGACACAGAACTTTTGATTCTGGCCTTCACTACTGAGTGATTGGATTAGAATCAAAATGTTTGGCAAGATTCTCTCCCACTAAAATGACCTTTCCATTTGTTTACATTGCTAATTTTTTTCCTTACCCTTCAGTACTGTGGAGAAGTGGGAAGTGAAAACGTTGCTGTCAGAGATGTGGTTGCCCTGGGCCATAGTGAGGAAAGAGATGAATCTGAGACTCTGATATTCCAGCATGTAGAGCTTCCTTAATCCCTCGGTTTCCAAATACAGTATTTCACACTCCTGTTCTTTGCTATCCCTTGGCATCTTCAAATCCTCTGCTCTTTGGTTTAGTCTTTCCAAAGTGTATACTCTGTCCTTCTTCGTCTTTTTTAAGTCTAGCTTTCAAAAATAGCTAGTATCTCCAAATTCTGAGACTCTCTCAGTATAATCGGTTCACTTCTTCTGGATACCCTTGCTCAGATTTAGCTTTTTCCACTTGGCTGAATAAACCATCTGCTTTCCATCTGCTAAAGTTTAATATCCTTTATATCTTCTGTCACTTCCTTCACTGTTTTCTTAGCCTATGGTTTATATTATTTTATTCCTTTATTGTCACGGACAAGAAACAAACTCGTGTGGTAAATTCAGTGGTTTCTTCTTAAATGATTTTTTTCTGTGTGAGATCATCTTTATTTCCCCAAGTAATAGTGATAATAAAGGAAGCTAACATTTATTGTCTACTCTGTAACAGGCATTGTACTAGGCATTACACAAATTACCCCATTTAATTCTTTTGATAACCTATAACATAAAACTATAATAATAATATTATCCAGGATTTACAGTGAGGAAACTGAAGTTCACAGAGCTTAAGTGATTTGCCTCATGGCAGATAAGCAGCAAATAGGAGATTTGGGATTTGTTTCAGAGACATCTGATTTTGTTGACTTTGCTTTTAGCTCTTATTCAGCTGTGTATAATAATTGTCCATTAGTCAAGGTTTGACAAAGTCTGTATAGACTGTTCCAGGAATAGTGGTCAGGTGTTGGCAAAAATTATTTTATTGTGTTTTGTTTGGTTTTTAGTGGCAACAGTTTTTTCTACAAGCTGGAGGATACTATCAGTATTACTGTCAGTATTTTAACATTATTTACTAATCCATATTTTATGTAACATAAAATCCACTCATTATAAGAATACAGCCATGAATTCTAGGAACTTTACAATATAAAACAATCATCATCACGTATCTGTTTCAGAATCTCTTTATTCCTTCAGTAAGATAGCTTATACTTTCATGTATAGTGAAATCCCTGTTGCCTCTGGGCAACCACTAATTTATTTTATGTCTCTAAAATTAATCATTTCCAAAAATTTCACATAAATGGGATCATGATATGTAGCCTCTTACGTCTGACCTCTTTTATCTAGCAGAAAGTTTTTGAGGTTCATCCAAGATATTGCATATGTCCATAGTTGATTTCTTTTTATCACTGAATAGCACTCAATTGTATGAATATATCACAATTAGTCTACTTATTCACAACTTGATGGACATTTAATTTCTCTCCAGCTTTGGACTATTATGAATAATGCTGCCGTTAGTTTGTAAATTTTTGCTGGGTCATGTAATAGTTTTATATCTGACTTTTTGAGAAACCGCTAAACTGTTTCCAAAGTAGCCGCAGCTTTTAATATTATCAAATTTTTTTTATTGTTACTTAAATTTTTTTTCCAGTGTTCCAAGATTCACAATATTATCAAGTATTTTTAATGCCTTGAATCCTTAACATTTATTCTTCCATCCCTTGTATTTCCTGGCCACAGCCTAAATGATCCACAAAAGAGATCCTCTCTCTAAAGAGTGACCTATGGGGTCTCTTCAGACTTCCTCTCTCCGTTTTCACATTTTCTCATGTTCCATTTTTCCAAGCTTTTTTGCAGACTTTTTTAACTTTAAATTTTAAGTAAACTATTTTATCTTCTCTATTTGCATGTATGTATGTATTTATTTAGAGAGTAAGCATGCATGAGAAGGGAGAGGGTGAGAGAGGGAAAGGGAGAGAAAATCTCAAGCAGGCTCTATGCCCAGTGCAGAGCCCAGTAGGGTGCTTGATCTCATGACCGGAAGAGATCATGACCTGTGCTGAAATCGAGCTGATGTTTAACCAACTGAGCTACTCAGGTACCCCTAAGTAAACTATTTTAAGTTAAACATACATGCACACAAATCCTAAATGAACACTTAACTTTTTTTACAAATATGACATATACCTATGTAAGCACAACACGTCTCATGTTATAGAATAAGACCAGTACACAGGAACCTTGCTCATTATTCCACCCTATCCCATGAGAGAACCACTATGCTGCCTTTTATGATAATAGATTTGTTTTAAAATTATTGATTCTTATATAAAATGAATTGGTTTTAGTCTATCTTTGTAATAGCTGTATTGAGCTATAAGTTAAATACTATAAAGTATACCCTGAAAAAATTAAAATATATTGGTTTTTATTACAATTATATAGTTGTACAACCATCAACACTATCTAATTTTAGAACATTTTTCTCACCCTCAAAACTTGTATCTGTTAACCCATATCACTCCCTATGCCCTTCCCATCTCAGTCCCTGACAACCATTTATCTATTTCTGTGTTTATGAATAAACATATTCTGGGTATTTTATATAAATGGAATCATACATTATATGTATTTTGTGACTGGCTTTTTTAACACAGTAGAATGCTTACAAAGTTCATCCATGTTTTTATAGGTATCAGTACTCATTCTTTCTTTAAAGCTGAATAAAATTCCATCGCATGGATATACCACATTAGGCTGTCCATTTATCAGTTGACGGACAAATTTTTAGTTTCCACTTTCTGGCTATTATGACTGTTTCTTCTAGAAACACTTGTGTACATTTTTTGTGGATGTATATTTTTAATTCTCTTGAGTATATATCTATGAGTGAAATTGTATATGGGAACTCTGTTTAATATTTTGTGAAATTACCAAACTGTTTTCCAAAGTGACTGTGCCATTTTACAGCCCCACCACCAACTCATGAGGATTCCAGTCTCTTCACTTCTCCTCCAACACTTACTACTGTTTGTCTGTTTTAACCATTTTAATGAGCCTGACTTAGTATTTCATTGTGGTTTTGCTTTCCATTTCCTTAATTACTAATGCTGTTAAACATCTTTTATATATTTATTAACCATATATTTATATTAATTTGACAAATATGTTTTGAAATTTTTCCTGATTTTAATTTGATTATCTTTTCATTGATGGGTTGAAAGATTTTTCTTATATATTCATGATACCTGTCCCTTATCTGATATATAATTTGAAATATTCTTCCTAATCTCTGGCTTGTCTTTTACTTCTTGAAAGTATTCTCTGAAGCACAAGATTTTTCAATTTTAGTGAATTCCAGTTTATCTAATATTTGTGTCTGTGTGTGTGTATGTGTGTGGTGGACTATATAAGAAATCATTGTTAACCCAAGGGCACAAAGATTTACTCTTCTGCTTCCTTCTATGAGTTTATAGGTCTGTGATCAATTGAAGTTAATTTTTGTGTATGGTGTGAGATAGGAATCCAACTTTAGTTTTTGCATGTAAGTATTCATTTGTCCTAGTAGCTTTTATTGAAATATCATTCTTTCTCCCATTTAATTGTCTTGGCACCATTGTTGAAAATCAATTGACCATAATTATAAGGGTTTATTTCTGGACTCTCTGTTATATTCCATTGATCTATAGGTCTATCTTTATGCTAATATCATGCTGTCTTGAATATTCTAACAGTGTAGTAGGTTTTGAAATCAGAATGCTTGTGTCCTTAAACTTTTTTTCCCTTTTTCAAGATTATTTTGGCTATTCTGTGTCCCTTGAATTTCTGTATGAAGTTTCGGGTCAGTTTGTCAGTTGTGCAAAAATAGCATCGAATATTTTGATAGGAATTTCTCTGAATCTGCAGATCAATTTAGGAAGTATCACCACCTGAACAATTTAAATCCTCCATTCTATGAATGTGAGTATGTGATACCTTTCCATTTACATAAATCTCCTTTAAATTTTTTCAATGATATTTTGTACTTTTCAATGAAAAGTACACTTTTATTAAATTTACCATTATGTATTTTATTTTTTCATGCCATTGTAAGTTGCTATTAATTATTCTCTTCATTTTTATATTGTTCATTTCTAGTTTATAGAAATACAATTTTTTAAATAAATTAATTTTATTTTATTTTTTTAGCATCCCAAAATTCTTTGCTTATGCACCACACCCAGTTATCCATGCAATACATGCCCTCCTTTTTTAAAAAATATTTTATTTATTTATTGAGAGAGAGAGAGTGAGTGAGAGAGAGCATGAGAAGGGAGAAGGTCATAGGGAGAAGCAGACTCCCTGCGGATCTTGGAGCCCCATGCAGAATTCGATCCCAGGATGCCAGGATCATGAACTGAGCTGAAGGCAGTGACTTAACCAACTGAGCCACCCAGGTGCCCCAATATGTGCCCTCCTTGATATCCACCACCAGGCTCACCCATCCTCCCACCTACTCCCTTCCAAATCCCTCAGTTTGTTTCTTAGAGTCCAATCTCTCATGCTTCATCTCCCTCTCTGACTTACCCAATTCACATTTCCTTTCCTACTTTTAATGTCCTCAATGTTACTCCTTATGCTCCACAAGTAAGTGAAACCAAATGATACTTGACTTTCTCTGCTTGGCTCATTTCACTCAGCATAATCTCTTCCAATCCAGTCCATGTTCCTACAAAAGTTGAGTATTCAATCTTTCTGATGGAGGCATAATATTCCATTGTATATGTGGGCCATATCTTGTTTATCCATTTGTCTGTGGAAGGGCATCTTGACTCTTTCCATAGATTAGCAATTGTGGCAATTGCTGCTATGAACATTGGGGTACATATGACCCTTTTTTTTTTCGGCCACAGCAACCTCTTTCAAGACACGTCTCCAAAGGCAAAGGAAATAAAAGCAAAAATGAACTTTTGGGACTTCATCAAAATAAAAAGCTTCTGCACAGCAAAGGAAACAGTCAACAAAACAAAGAGGCAACCCACAGAATGGGAGAAGATATGCGCAATGACACTGCAGACAAAGGGTTGATACCCAAGATCTATAAACTCTTCAAAATCAACACCCCTCCATAAAAGATGATCATGTCAAAAAATTGGCAAAACACTTGAATAGACACTTCTCTATAGAAGACATGCAAATGGCTAACAGACACATGAAAAAAGGTTCATAATCATTAGCCATCAGGAAAATTCAAATCAAAACCACATTGAGATACCACTTTGCACCGGTTAGAGTGACCAAAATTAACAGGACAGGAAACAATACGTATTGGAGAAGATGTGGAGGAGGGGAATCCTCTTATACTGTTGGTGCAAGCTGTTGTAGCCACTTGGAAAACTGTGTGCCATTTGCATGTCTTCTATGGAGAAGTGCCTATTGGGTATCAACCCTTTGTCTGCAGTGTCATTGCGCATATTTTCTCCCATTCTGTGGGTTGCCTCTTTGTTTTGTTGACTGTTTCCTTTGCTGTGCAGAAGCTTTTTATTTTGATGAAGTCCCAAAAGTTCATTTTTGCCAAAATTAAAAATAGAGCTACCCTATGACCCTGCAATTTCACAGTTTGTTTTTGTATGTTGATTTTGCATCCTGCAACTTTGTTGAACTCATTCAGTAGTTCTAATAGTATACTGTGTGAATTCCTTAGGATTTTCTAGAAATAAGATTTTGTCATTTGAGAAGAGAAATGGTTTTACTTCTTTCTTTCCAATTGGGTACGTTTGCTTATCCTGCCTATTTGCCCTGGAAAGAACTTCCAGTACAGAATTAAATTAAAATGGTAAGAGAGGAAAGCTTTGCTTTGCTCTTGATGTTAAGGGGAAAGTATTCAGTTTTTTATAACTAAGTATAATGTGAGCTGTGGGTTTCTCATACATACTCATTATTAGGTTGAGGATATTCTCTTGTTTATGGAATTTTTATTATTATTATTAGAGTGCATTGGATTTTGTTAAATACCTTTTTTACCTCTCTTTGTATTATGCTGTTGTTTTGTCTTTTATCCTACTACTAAGGTATATTATAGTAATTAATACTAGATATTAAAGCAAACCTTATATTCTTGGATAAATCTCACTTGGTCAGGGTATGTATAATCCTTCATCTATATAGCTGGATTTGGTGTGCTACTATTTTGCTGAGGATTTTTACATATATATTTATAATGGATGTTGTTCTATGGTTATTCTTTTTTTGTGATGCATTTTTCTGATTTTGGTATCAGAATAATATTAGTCTCAGTGTTCTACCCTATTCTATTTCTTGAAAGATACTGTGAGGGATTGGAATTAATCTTCTTGAGGTATTTGGTAAAATTCATTTGTAAAGCCATCTGGGCCTGGGCTTTTCATTGTGATAAGTTGGATTTTGTTTGTTCTTTAAGTAGCAACTCAGTGTTCTTTCTTTTCTACGTCCATACAAATTTCCTTTTTCTTCATGAGTGACTTTGGTTGCTGGTGTCTTTCTAGGAATTCGTCAATTTCATCCAGCTAACTTTTTGCATGAAGTTATTAGTAATATTCTCTCATAACCACTTTTATTTCAGTAAGGAAATAGTGGTGCCTTCTATTTTATTCCTGGTTTTAATAATTTGAATCATGTCTTTTCTTTTGGTCAGCCTAACTAAAGTTTTGTCAATTTTGTCAGTCTTTTCAAAGACCCAACTTTTGGTTTTGCTATTATTTTTCAACTATTTAGCTATTCTCTATTTCAATTTTTTTCTCAAGTCCTCATTATCTGCTTCTTTACACTTGCTTTGAGTTTACTTTCTTTTTTCTAGTTTTATAAGATGGAATTTTAGGTTATTGATTTGAGATCTTCTTTATTAATATAAGCATTTACTGGTATAAATTTCCTGAACACTATTTTTGCTGCACCAAATAAATTCATTTGTACTATGTTTTTATTTCTATCCTTCTTGAAGTATTGTCTAATTCTTCTTGAATTTTTTTGACAAGGAACATTTTAAATGGTTATTTATGAGTATATTGCTTAATTACTACAAATTTGTGAAGTTTCCCAAACTTAATTCTGTTAACTGATTTCTAACTTTATTCCATTTTGGTTAGAGAACATAGTTTGTATGAATTCAATAATTTTAAGCTTAGTTAGACTTTCTTTTTTTCTTTCTTTTTTCTTCTTGGCTTCACTCAACATTGTTTTTGTGAGATTCATCTCTGTAGTTTGTTGGTTTAGCTTTATAATGTATCGTGGTATGAATATTATACAATTAATTACCTATTAAATTGATGGGTAATGGTGGGTAAACTCTTCAGATTATCTGCAATATTTTGGTGTGCATATGTATGCTTTTTTGTGTATATAACTTGGAATTGAATTACTGCATTACAGGAATATATGTAATATGTGTATGTGTGCATATGTATGTGACTGTATATCTTCAAGTTTAGCAGCTACCTTAACAGATAATTTGTTTTCCCACAAACAACATATGAGAATTTTACTTGCTTCACATCCTCATCAGCATTGTACTCTAACTATTTTTAATTTTAGAAGTTTTGGTGGTTCCATAGGGCAATCTCAACATGACTTTAATTTGCATTCTCTGGTGGCTAAGGAGGTTGAGCGCTTTTTCATGTTTATTGGATATTAGGACAGACTCTTTTCTTAGTGATCTACTCAATAAATTTTTTGCCTATTTTTTTATCATATTGCTTATAATTTTTTAGGAGTGTATGTATATTCTGAGTATGCATATTTTGCTTATGTTTGTATATGTGTTGAAAATGTCTTCTAGATTAAGGAATTCTCATATTTTTAGTTTGCTATTTTTATAGTAGGTAAAAAATTTTAATAAATTTTGTGTCAATGGAGATGTTATATGAATTTTTTCATTTATTCCTTAGCTCATATATTTATGTTTTAGAATTAAATTAATCTTGCACTCTTGAAATGAAATTAACATTGTCCAGATGTATAATACTTTTACATTTTTACTAGGTTTAATTTTCTATTATTTTATTTAAAATTTTGGGATAATTTTCATAAAAGAAATTGACCTATAATTTTCTTTCTTATGGTATTTTTCCAGATTTGGTTCCAGAGTCATGCTGTTTTCATAGAATGACTTTGAAGTACTTCTTATTTTTCTGTTCTTTAGGAAAGTTTGTTTAGATTGTCATATTTCTTTTTACATATTTAAAAAATTTTTACCAGTGAAGCAATCTGATCCTAAGGTTCTCTCCCTCTCTCTCTCTCTCTCTCTCTCTCTCTCTCTCTCTCTCTTTCTCTCTCTCTTTTAAAGAAGATTTTATTTATGTGTGAGAGAGAGAGCACTAACAGGGGGAGGGGCAGAGGGACAGGGAGAAGCAGACTCCCCACTGAGCAGGAAGCCCAATACAGGGCTCCATCTCAGGACCTCAGGATCATGACTTTGAGCTGAAGGCAGATGCTTAACTGACTGAGCAGCCTATCTACTACCTTAAGGCTCACTTTGTGAATAGGTTTTTCTTTATGAATTCTGTTTATTAATAGCTATAAAACCCTTTGGATTACTTATTTTTCCATCAATTTTGATAAGTTATGTTTTCAAATTTACTGGCATATCATTGGCCATAAACCCTGTTTTTATCTTTGTAATGTTTCTATATTTGTGATGATATTCTCTTCCTGATTCTTGATATTGGTTTTTTGTGATTTTTCTTTCCCCCCATCAATATTCCTGGATTTTCTTAATCTTTCCAAATAACCAGCTGTTGGCCGTTTAAGTTTTTTTTCCAATGTTGACATATTTCCTACTTCATTGACTTCTCGTCTTATTTTTGTTATTTCCTTTCTGGTACATTCTGTGGGTTTGGTATGCTCTTCTTTTTCTAACTTCTTGAATTGTTATCATGATAAATGATTCTTTTTTTGCACTTAAGTTTGCAAATTTGTCTCTAAGATTATCTGTAGCTTCATAAAAAAGTTTGATATGCAATAATTGTAATTCAGTTCAAAATATTTTATAACTTCAACTGTGATTTCTGGTTAGTTTTGTGTGTTCTTTGAAGTGTGTTCTTTGATATCTAAACATACGTTAATTTTTATGCTGAATAAAAAAACGATTTCTAGCATCATTTTCTAAATAAGTATGTATGCATGTATGATTTAAATAGTTTGATATTTTTTGAGAATACTTTTATGGTCCAGCATATAATAAACTTATATATGTATTCCATGTGCATTTGAAAATAAAGTACAATTGAAAACAGGTTTGTAGATTTAAATAAGGTAATTTGTTGTTCCTTTTGTTCTAATTTGATATATCTCTACTGATTCTATATCTTTCTATTTTACTAGTTACAAAGATTGAAATTTAAAAATTTTCAACTCCGGTTTTGGATTGGTCTGCTTCTCCTTGTCCTGAGGTCAGTTTTTTCTTTGTGAATTTTGAGGCCATTCATTAACTGCAAAAAGTTTAAGGCTCATATATTTTGGTTGGATTGTTCCTTCATCATCCTTAAAAGTAAACCCCTATACTCTGTACCTGTGAATTGTTAAGAGAAAATATTTGGGAAAATATTTGCAAATCATGTCTGATAAACATATCAGAACATACTTTCAAAACACAAAAATATACAAGCTGAATATATAAGTCAGGTTGGGAATTTAAAAAAAAGACATAAATCCATTTTTTTTTCTATATAATTTTTAAATAACCTATTTTTAAATAACATGTAAGGAAAATCTAATTTTTATCATCATAAAAATATAAATGTACTTCCATATTTAAAGAGTATTCCCATTTATTTTAAAATAAAAGAAACTAGAAGTTGATTGCTGCATTTCACCTATCACTCACTGTCTTCTTAAACCATTAGCATGGGTCAAAGTTGACTTGAACTCTTTATAAGATTTTTTTTTTTTCGGAGACAGAAATGGAAAAAAAAAGATTGATAAATTATAAAAGACAAGAAGATTTCTGTAAAGTTAAAACGTGGTGCAATTAGATGGAAAGAAAATAACAATGTGTATTGTAAGGTTTTGAATAAAGTGATTTGCAAATTACCTAGAAAGTTCAGAAAGAAGACTGGGATAATTTTAGTGACATTTTATTCTGTAGCCATTTCCTGAAGTATTCTTAGTAATACATCACATATTCTATAGATCTATGACTGGCAAAAGATAATGTCAAAATGTCCATAATATGTGATGAATTCTGTTTTAATTTTATGAAGGCTTTTAGTAAAATCACATTGAAAAATTCACCTGTTCTTGTTTGAAGTCTAAGACATCTGGCATTGGGTCTGAGATTTTCTGTACAAAGGATTTTTTTTTTCAGGAAACATCATATGTCTTTAGTACTGAAGAGTTCTTTCATTCACTGACACATATTTATTACCTACTATGTGTCACACCTGTGTTAGGAGCAGAGGATTTACAAGGGTAGGAAAATTTTATTAACCTTTAAGGTAATTTTTGGAGCAGTGGTCAAATCACCCAGCATACAATTTGATGTGACTGCTATAAATACTGTTAGTAATAATAGCAGTTAATAGCAAAAAGCAATTGCTATATTCCAGACTCTGTTTTAAGCATTTTCCATGTATTAACTCAGCGAATAGTAGCACACAGCCTGCTTCTGTAATTCAGTGAGTGGACAGCTGCCTTATCCCTGTGATACCATGAAGTCTTCCTGCAGAAGGTCGTGATTGAGCTGAGTCTTAAAGTATTAATAAGGCCAAGAAAAGAAAGAATCAAAGAAGCACTAGGGACATAGTCTAAATAGTATAGCATTTGTAAATATATGGATGCATAATCAGCCAGAACTATGAATAATTTAATATATCTGGAGCTTTGAGTATGTGGAAGAATGGTTGAAGGAAAGATTTAAAACATTCAATAATCAGATAAATAAGGAACTTATGTATCATGCTGGTGATGTTGGACTCTCCAGGAAATGAAGGAGAGATAGTTAATAATTTTTAAAATGAATTAACATAATCAAAATAATCATTCCACTTAGTGTGGAGAATAGATTAGGAGGGAAATGTTGGAGTCAGAGAGTTAATATTATATCACAATAGTCAAGGCAGGGGATAATAGCCTGGGCTTCCAGCAGTGGGTAAATGGTGGAAGACAGGGACAAAGTTGATAGATATAAATATGTGAAATATGTAGGAAATGGTAATCAATTTTTTCATGAGGGAGTGTGATGAGTAATTTTGTGTATCAGCCTGGCTAGGCTACAATACTCAGATATTTGACTAAACATTATTCTAGATGTTTCTGTGAAGGCATTGTTTAGATGAGATTAAGATTTAAATCAATAGACTTTGAGTGAAGCAGATTATCCCTCCATAATGTGGGTGAGCCTCATTCACTCAGTTGGCCTTCCTAGAGAAAAGACTGATCTTTCCAGAAGAAGAGGGAATTCTGCCAGCCAACTTGGATGTGAACTACAGCTCTTCCCTGGATCTCCTTGTCTGCCAACCTACTCTGCAGATTTTGGACTTGCCAAGACTCCACAATTATGTGAGCCAATTCCTTAAAATAAATCCCTCTATTATATTATATATCTTTTGGTTTTGTTTCTTTCAGGAACCCTAACTAATGTAGAGGGAAGGTAAAAATGAAGAGTCTTGGATTATTCCTGCACTGAATGGCTGGTGGATCCATTAAGACATTGGAAACACCAGAGCGGTGAATTAGGAGGATATAAAGAATTTAGTTCTGACATATTTAATATGAGGTGTCTGGGGGCACATGCAAATGGAGAGGATCAGTAGATACTTTTATGTGGCTGAAAGTCAAGCAAGATATCTGGGCGACATATTTCACTCTAGGAAGTGGGTCTCGATAGTTGAAAAAACACACTCAGAAAGACAGCAACAGCAGCAACATTAAGACAGAGAGACACGAAGTAAGAATTGAAGTCTGGGATAAGAGGACAAGAAGACTGACAAGAATCTTTTAGAGTTGAAAATAAAACTAAAATAGCATGGTATCATAGAAGTCAAGAGAAGAGAGAATTTTAAGTAAGGATGGGTCAAATGCTATTGAATGATCGAACTTTAAAATTAGATGGAAGTCAGTGATCTCAGGAAGAAAACTTTTCTGGAGTTACAGACTAAAAGCCAAATAGCACTACAATTTTTTGAGAAAAGCACATCACTTTGTAGCCAACATACAACCATATTTATAATGAAATTAGGAGAGAAAAATTTCATTTAGCATACATATATTGGTCTGCAGAATAACGCTGAGGCTGAGAGAATCAGAAAACCTGCCAGTTCTCCCTTGGGCTAGCACTAGATCCAGAATTTGAACTTGGGTGTCCAGAGCTCCATAGGGAACTCAAAATACACTGGCTCCCAGAGCTGTAAAAGCAAGACAGGAACTCACATATAGCAACAGCTGAACATGGGAGAGAGAAAAAAAGACAAAGGAAAAAGATGAGGGAAAATCACAGACAAAAATTCGTACTTGTTTATAAGAGAAGAAAAAATATAGAGGATATCAGACTGGAGGATAAAGAGGTTTATAGTGGGCACATCTAAAGAATAGTCCATGGGCGCCTGGGTGGCGCAGTTGTTAAGCCTCTGTCTGTGGCTCAGGTCATGATGTCAAGGTCCTGGGATCAAGCCCTGCTTCAGGTTCCCAGCTCAGCGAGCAGCAAGGAAGCCTGCTTCTCCCTCTTTCTCCCCCAGCTTGTGTTCCCTCTCTCGTTGTCTCTCTCTCTGTCAAATAAATAAATACAATCTTAAAAAAAATAGGACAGGATTCCCTAATTGTTGTTGTTAAGAAGACTGTCCAGGGCGCCTGGGTGGCTCAGTGGGTTAAAGCTTCTGCCTTCAGCTTGGGTCATGATCCCCAGTCTGGGATTGAAGCCTGCATCCCTCTCTCTGCTCAGCGGGGAGCTTGCTTCCTCCTCTCTCTGCCTGCCTCTCTGCCTACTTGTGATCTCTCTCTCTGTCATATAAATAAATAAAATCTTTTAAAAAAAAAGAAGACTGTCCAAATAGTTTTCAAAACATAGCACTATAACAAATACCAATCAATTGCCCTTTTAAAATATTATGTAAATTATTTGTTTGAATTAATGCTCTTTTGCTTATTAGCATTTAGAACAGAAAGTGATAAATCAAAAGTAAGATCTTAAGTAAAAAAATTAAATTAAAAAATAAAATCTTGGGGCGCCTGGGTGGCTCAGTTGGTTAAGCGACTGCCTTCAGCTCAGGTCGTGATCCTGGAGACCCGGAATCAAGCCCCACATTGGGCTCCCTGCTTCTCCCTCTCTCACTCCCCCTGCTTGTGTTTCCTCTCTGGCTGTGTTTCTCTCTGTCAAATAAATAAATAAGATCTTAAAAATAAATAAATAAAAATAAAATCTTCACAATGCAAAAAATTTGACATAAAAGAACTGTAGGATAAAATCCTTGATGTCTATAAACACTTCTAATTGTATTTTTTAATTAAAAAATATTGTTTGTGTGTTACTTATAATGGGAAAAAAAGTATATTTGCAGTATTTAAGATATCACTGTAGAATTAGAACCTTAATGTTTATTTGAACATTATTTAATTCTGAAATGTTATCACATTCTTTTTTGAATAGCTGGATCAATGAAAATTTCAGGAAAATACATCAACAATAATCGCCCCACCACCCAACAGTTCTTAACAATCTGTCTTTATTTTCTTCTGTTTCTACAAGTAGACATACATTTTAATTTTTAAATAAAGTATTTTATCTTGGCTGACTGGTAAAAATCTATTGTCTCCTTCAGATAAAATGATTGCTTTAGGTAATTGCACCCCATAGACCTTTATACGTAGTTTTAAGAATTATTTTGGAAGAGAATAGAATATCTTGATGGTAGCATTTTATTCATTATTTCTTAAGAAATCTTCCAAATTTTCAAGGGATGAATACACAGCTTTCTCTTCCATATTTTCCCACTCCCTTCTCTGTGTCATATACCCTCAAAATTGTTTTATGTAGCAACATAGAGATATCGGTCCACCAGCCGCATTCCATTTTTGTCAACGTGATCCCTAGCAGTTGCGTGCATCATTTCATTATACTTGTAGAGAATTAGCATGCATTCTCCAGTTCTAAAAAAATGTGATTAATCTATGTTAGATATTATCCTACTTATATGTAAATATAATTGAATTTGCAAACCCTCTGTTGCTAGTCAGGTTGTTTTTAATTATTTGTAATTTTCTTTATTTTACTTGAGTACATAAATGATATGTTATAGTTATGTTTATGCCTGACTTCCATTAGTAATTATAGTTTTATATCTCTTGCAACATTCTTAGACCTTTCCATACTGGTTGAATGGTTATTTAAGGCAATCCAGACAGGAGGGAGATAAAACATGAATGCGTGAACTTTAATTAAATTTGTGAAATAAATATTTTTTATTACCTTGATATCCTCTAAAATTAAATAGTTTAACTAAAATCTAGAATATTTCTTCATGCATTTCTTTTTTTTTCTGAAACTCTCATAAAGTCATTCCAATAATTTGGTAATTATTCATTTCAAAGAAACAGTTATTTATTTCCTTTTTCTGAGAGTCATTTAAATTGTGTGTATAATTTAAATTATATCTTATATAGATTTTATAACATCTGTATGAACAAGAATATATTTGCAAATGTTGATAAATTTTCCTCAACGTATACTCCTATTTAGCATAAATTGCTTAAAGTTGACAAAATTTAACTCTGAATGCTTATTTTTATAATTATACTTTACTCTGTGTATTTAGTGATATGCAAAAATGGTAAATTTCCAAGTATGGGAATAGATTACTGATTTCTAGCAATGAGATGGAAAAATGAGTGGAAGTAACTTATTTTACAGATAATTGTCAAGTAGTCTTTTTTCAACAAGCACTTTCTTTGAAATTGCTATACAGTGTGGTAGATTTAATAATATATTACTCTGTAAGATAACAAGCAACATTTCCAATATAAGCACTTTAGAAAGTTGGTCTTTATTGGAGAAAACAGACACTGAATTTTATTTCCAAAGAGCTTTTTCTGTGTCAACAGGAAAGACAACAGGCATTACACACCATTTCCTATCACTAAAAATTATAAAGTAAAATTTCTTCTTTCAGGTCTATGTGGAAAACATGGAATTTTTCTGTTAAAGTAAGAACCCCATGCCCAGTTTTTTTGTTCTCAAACTACCAGATGTTTTATGATAAAACTCCTCAAAGCTTCTTAGTTTTCCAATAGTATCTAAAGTTAATACTACTTGGATTTTTTTTCTCTCACAGAAATCCCAAATATCTGAATATCCTCTTCTCTTTTAATACACCTTTAACTTTTGTTTTGGCAAATCCAAATTTACTTTTCTTAATCTATTTATCTGTCCATAAAAGTCTCCCAAAGATACAGTTCTTAAAGCAGTCTTATTTTTCTTCTTCACTGACTCATATTTTAACAAATTGCCTATTACTTATGTCTTGAGGAGAATGCTCTGTTTGTTTCTTTACTTTCTTCTTAGAAAGAAGGAAATGTTTCTCATTTTCAAGTTGTTAATTTTAATTAAGGTATTTCTGAGGTGGAGATTGTTTATATTACTCCTTTCCATGTGCTTCAGGGTTCATGGAAAAGCCATAGCTATGAGGCACTCCAATGTATACATTGCCACCTGGCCAACAATTTGATACTTGTAAATAAATTTAAACTGGACATAACTCTTAGAAAATTGTTACATTAATTTGTCTTTTGTCAGTTTTCAAAAAGTTGTGCTTTTAAATTTAGGGAAATAAATTTAATAAAACCACACCAAAAAGAGCAAATTTAATGCTATTATAATGCCTCTAGAGGGCAGTATTAAATTATTTGAGGCTATAATTTAGACTTTTGCAAGTCACTCACTATTTGAAGAGGTGACAGTACAAATGTGAGAGGGGAGTATTCTTTCTGTAATCTTATTCATGGATGCAAATGGCTGTGAAATCTAAGTCCTCACACTTGAATCAACAAGTGTTGTGAGAAGGAGATTTTTAAACTGAGCTTCTTATCTGCTCTTCAGAGAATGAGCTTACTTTCTCCTATTAGGATTTATGGACATTATTGGGATACTCAAAATACACGAAGCTTAGAATGGGGAGAAAATAAGGGCACTTGTCCTCCAGTAGGCATCTTTCCTTGCAAGCCACTATAAAAAACCACAGTGTGGTCAGATCACGTGATTTTCACATATGTGATTTGAAGTATGGGTTTAAGGAAAAAAAAAACACTTAAAGAAATTGTTTTAATAATCTTTTCAAATTTTATCAGATGCAAGGATAATTTTTATCCTATGAGGATTCTCTATTTGTAAAATCTCAGTAGATCTCTATAGATAGAGAAATCTAGATATAGATATACATACATATAGATAATATTGCAAGTTATTTCTAGTGTTCCTATTAATGAAAAAAACAAGTAAATATAAGGAATTATAACACCTTTACTAGCTGTGGTCACTGAACTTCAGCATTTTTCTCACAGAAACCATTCTCCATCCCCGAAGCATAGGAGATATTCCTAAGACCAGGGTGAATTATTTGGCCTTTTCAAGTAAGGAACTATAATTTACAGTTTTTCATTTTGGTTCTTTTCTTCGTAGATGTACCTTTCCGAAGTTATAAAGTCAATTTGATTTTTCCTGAATAATCATGTCATACCCTGAGGCGATGAAAGAGGATCCTAGGCCCCGCTGCTTTCCTGTATTCAAAACTGGTTGAAAGCATGAAGGTTTATTCTTCTTGTTGATATAAAAGGTAAGATCAGCATGACTGCTTTACTTATCTTTGGGCATTCTCTTTCGGAGAGTAAGATATATTTTCTTTTATAGAATATGCTTCCAAACTGAATACAGAATCTGAGGGATGATTTTGCATTTCTTCCAGTTTTTTTTATTTATTTTTTGCGTAAGAAATATTAAGTATGCCCTTTAAATTTGTACCAGTTATGCTTAATTTAAAATTAAGTGCATAAGGAAAGTAGATTTCAGTAAAAAAAACATATTTAAGATAATTTATATAGCTCATATTAGTAACATATTTGTACAGTACTATGAAAATTTTACGAAAACTTACATATCTCTGTGAGACGTACATAGTATTATTCCTGCTTTAAAAATGGGAATGTGGAATTTTAGAGTCAAAAGTGATTTCTATAAGGTTACACCTAGATCAACATTGACATAAGCAAGAAAAAAAGTTTTTCTGTTTCCTGTCTAAAATTTCTTATTACAAAGAAATCTTTTCTACATCAGAAAACAGACATCTTCTGAAAGTAAGGAGGAGCCAAAGTCCGTTTGCTTCCAACTTTCTCTAAGTAACAGGAGCTTTCTCAGAAAGCCGACTTCTAGTCTCTCCTCCAGTACCATACACCCTTCTGTGGTCCTCTTGTCAGCCAGCAGGGCACACACATTGAAAGACACATGTTCCTGCTCTTAAAAACAACAATAAACATGATAGTTTTGTCTTTGAATAATCTATGCATCCACTGGGGACACATGAGACTGACTGATAAATGAACTCATGGCTCTTTGGATACTTTAAAATAAAAAATACACGTGAACGTTCCAGGAAAGTCCCTGATTTGGAACTTGTAATCGAAATCTCCCACCAGCTTCCATGGCAGAAAAGATAGTATGTTCCTCCATTATGACTCTGGTCTCACAAATGTTTCTGCTCATTGTGCATCCTCATGCTCACTCTAGGTTTTTAAACTTATAGAGCTGGTGTGGATTGTGGAATGCCCTGAGTTCCAGCAATAACTTCATTCTTTGAGCTGTAAGCCAAAATCTTTATACCCATTTCCTGAACCATCTCCTACACCTGTTGTTGCAACTCCCAGGTTTTCTCTTTTTACTCTAATACATTCCACCTTCTGCCACTGCTGCTTGTCAAATTGTGTCCAGACTAAAATCTGAACTCGTCTATAAACTTGCCCCATTTTGCATCCTTATTCAAGCAAATTTTCTTTTCCCCTGCGGCTTCTACATTGCTTGAGTAACTTTGAATTCTTTTCTGTTATTTGCATATTAAGCAGCTTAGTTGTTAAATGATATTTAAACTATTATTTCATGCATGTTGATCTTAAGTCTCTACTCAAAATTTAAAGTCCTGATAATGTAGTGCCCATAATTCAGAGTCATTTTAAATATTTCTCAGCATCAGATAGTGTTTTGCACATAAATATTCAATAAATATCTGCTCATTAATTGTATTCTTCCTAAAATTTTATTAGATTTATTAATCTTTGCCCTTAAATCTAAAATTCTATGTACTTCCATTTTCATTAAAGAAATACTTGGTTATCAAACCATGCCATACCACATGTATTTGTTGAATGGCTTTAATGCAAATTTTCTTTCCGTTTCCTTTATTATGAGATGGTAGAATATTTAGATTAAAAAAAAATTGAAGACTTTATTTATTTATTTGACAGAGAGAGAGATAAGTAGGCAGAGAGGTAGGCAGAGAGAGAGGAGGAAGCAGGCCCCCCACCTACCAGAGAGCCCGATGCGGGCCTCGATCCCAGGAACATGAGATCATGACTGAGCCGAAGGCAGAGGTTTTAACCCACTGAGCCACCCAGGTGCCCAAATGTTTAGATTTTAAAAAGACCATATAGATGATATAACCCAACTCCCTTTTGTAGACTGATGTTCCATGACTTGGAGATGAGCTGAATTATACGCCGACTAAATTTTTACCAATTTATAATTTGTCCTGTATATGTTAGTCTGAACTCTTTGCAAAACATGCAGGCTTGCCTACATCATACTCTTTTGAATTATCCTTTGTATCAAGTACAAAATATCATCTGAAAAATATCTAAATCTACTGACCATTCTGACTCAACTTCTTTTATTTTTTTTATGAACCTATCTTAGTGTCCATTTCATTTTACTTCTTTTTTTACTTTAAATAATTTATTTTATTTTTTCCTTGTTCCAAGATTCATTGTTTATGCACCATACCAGTGCTCCATGCAATATGTGCCCTGAGTACCCACCACCAGGCTCTTCCATTCCCCCCACCCCCTCCCTTCCAAAACCCTCAGTTTGTTTCTTAGAGTCCAATCTCTCATGCTTCGTCTCCCTCTCTGACTTACCCCAGTTCACATTTCCTTTCCTTCTCCTAATGCCCTCCATGTCACTCCTTATGCTCCACAAGTAAGTGAAGCCATATGATACTTGACTTTCTCTGCTTGGCTTATTTCACTCAGCATAATCTCCTCCAGTCCTATCCGTGTTGTTACAAAAGTTGGGTATTCATCCTTTCTGATGGAGGTGTAATATTCCATTGTATATATGGACCATATCTTCTTTATCCATTTGTCTGTTGAAGGGCACCTTGGCTTTTTCCACAGTTTGGTGATTGTGGCCACTGCTGCAATGAACATTGGGATACATATGGCCCTTCTTTTCACTACTTCTATATCTTTGGGGTGAATAACCATTAGTGTAATTGCAGGGTCATAGGGTAGCTCTATTTTTAATTTTTTAAGGACTCTCTTCACTGTTTTCCAAAGTGGCTGCACCAACTTGCATTCCCACCAACAGTGTAAGAGGGTTCCCCTTTCTCCATATCCTCTCCAACACTTGTTTCCTGTCCTGTTAATTTTGGCCATATTAACTGGTGTAAGGTGGTATCTCAATGTGGTTTTGATTTGAATTTCCCTGATGGCTAATGATGAACATTTTTTTCATGTGTCTGTTTGCCATTTGTATGTCTTCTATGGAGAAGTGTCTCTCAATTTCCTTTAACATTGCTTCCACCACTACGTTCAATTTCCTGTATTGTAATGCATTATCTAGCAAAGTTTCCTGCCTTTTCCACACACAGTAATGTTTCTCCAAATATACAGTCAATTGTTTATAAGATATGAGAGGCAACATATTATAGCTCTTAGGAGACAGGATTCTGGAGCCACACTGCCTTAGAAACCCTGCCTCTCTACTTGCTGGCTGTGGGAACTTGGGGGAATTTTATTTAATTTCTCAGGGCCCCTGTTTCCTCATATGCAGGACAGGAAAAGAGTAGTACTGATTCTCTAAGTTGGTTGTAAGGATTAAATTATTTAATACATGAAGCTCAAGGGACATCATAAACACTCAATGAGTTTGTATATTCTTTATATTATAATGATTGGTACCTATCTATTGTCAATTTGCAAACAGAAGAAAACAAAGCAAACGGATAGTCTTAAAATATTATTTCTAAGACAAACCATAAGAAACTTTATCTCAAGAAACAAACTGAGGGTTGCTCGGGGTTGGGGGAGAAGGATAGGGTGGCTGGGTTATCGACATTGAGGAGGGTATGTGCTATGGTGACTGCTGTGAATTGTGTAAGACTGATGATTCACAGACCTGTACCCCTGAAGCAAATAATACATTATATGTTAATTTAAAAATAATAAAATAAAAAATACTATGTTTAAGGAAAGTTGATGCATATCCAAATCCTGAAAGTGAGTTGAATTTTGAGGTACAAAACACAAATAGCAAAAATGCTATATATCTTTATATTTTTAAATATTTAAATGATAAAATACTAAATAGAATTCTATTTTATGAATATGTATATACATATATATATATACACACACGCACATATATATATGTATATATAGAGAGAGACAGAGAATATATAATGATTGATAGGAAAAGGGATACATCTGTTTTTTACTGATTTTCTTTAAAAGATATTTAGTTTCGCAACTGGTTCAAATGTGCAGCTGCTTCTTAAAGATTATTTAAGGTATCCCTCAGGTTAGGGATAGATAACTAAGAGTAATTGATATGGAATGAATAACAGTAAAATACGTTATGGGATCAAAGTGAAAATGAGGAATAAGACTTTAGCTTTGATGGAATTAAAAGATGAGATAATGACAAAGTTGTTAATAATGTTTTGTGGTTTCCAAGGTGCTTCATGTACAATTACTGTTGATATTTTACAGAGAAGAGTTTCCTAATCACTCAATTCCTACTCTGGATTTGTACACTTTTGAACTATTGAAAGGTCATATTTGTTTATTTTCTGATATTTATTTTTGCTTCTTCTTACCTCAGGTTACACTTCTGCACACTTATGCATCAATGTAAAAATACTTTTGTATTACATTTTACATGACCCAATTCTGAATTACTGAAAAAAATTCAATCTATATAATTTCTGTAAAGAAATTCTGTATTTCTTTTATGAGACACTGGAGTATATGAGGAAAGGTTGCTGAGTGGTCTGAGGCTAGGAAACATCTTGATCTTCAGTGAGCTGGTTTGGTGAGTTAAGGTGTAGGGTCGTAGGAGTAGGGGAAAGGAACAGGAGGAAGGGCATACATTTCTTGCTCACAGTTTCTTTCAATTGGCAACTCAATCCTTTTGTTTTAACAAGCTCTTCTGGGATTATAAATAACCACTAGACCAGAACTGCAGATCATCCATTTTTTTATCCTTTGTCTAAATCATATCAACAGCAAGCAGAGACTAGAGATTATATTACTGTATGAGAAGGGAGAGAAAATGGAATGTAGGCAAAAAGAAGAAAAACAAGGGTGAATGTTGCCAGGGTTGGCAAGGCACCTCTAATCAGAAGCTCCATTTGTTTATAGACTCCCTGCTAACTTCTCCTTCTTCACCTTCCCGTCACTGTTGTTAGCTTAGGGTTTCCTTTATTCTTGGGCTTCCTAAAGACAAATAGTAAATGTGGAGATTTTCCCTTATCTGTTTAACATCAGGCTCTCACTGGAATGCAGTTTGGGAGGAAGGGGTGCCACCCAAAATGGCCAAGAAGTGGCTACCATCTATTTCCCAACTATCTCTTCAAATTGAATTCAGGTTGACCTTGATAGGTGTATGTAGCAGCATGACCAAAATAGAGGAGGCCAAGATTTTTCTTACCACCTAGTTCATTCTTTTATAACAAAGAGAGTTGGAGAGGGGTGTTCATCAGTGTTAAACTTTCCACATACAATGTCTTCCCTCCAGATCTTTATCTGTGTTCCTCAAATCTCCATGCCCTTCTACCCTGCCTGTGTATGTGTGTGCCTGTGCACACACACGCACACTCACACACTTTATTCCCCTATAAGAGCCCTAAGTTTTGGTTTTGCCAGTACCAGAAATATGCCTATCTATCTTGCGATATCCACTGGCATAGGGGTCAGTCTCTTTTTTTATGAACACTTACTCTGTCAGGGTAGGGTAACATGGGTAAGTGAATAGACCAGTAACAACTGTGGTAAGTTTCTGTAAAAATTGCTTAAATGCAAGTTTGCTTACAATAGTCGTCAACATAGTCTGATCTCATGAAAAATGTACATCCCTTCTAATAATGTGACTTTGTCACTACTTCTTAAAAATAACTCAATATTACTTTACTGATTTCTAAACCAGCTTATTAACAATAAGTTCTATATAAAATGAGAAGAACTTTGAGCCTTCAGAATATGTGGTCTCAGCAACTTCACATAGAATCTGACTCCCAACTTTATCTCCTAAGAAAAATGGATTGCTTTAAGTTCATTCCATTATACATGGTGGGGAGGGGACATTCCAACTTTCCTAAACAATGGTCTGGAGGCTGATTTAGCCCCCTTAAGTTGACCTTCCTGATCATTTGAAAAAAAAATGTATAAGAATGACAAGAATGTAGTAGATGTTCAAAATTATTTATTGAATTTAATAGAAATAAAATTGGCAAGTTTTACTTCTATTAATTTTCTTCAGGATTTGTCATGTGAGGCTATTCCTCCATTGAACAATGACTTTTAAAGCCTTACCATGTACCAAATACTGTTACAGAATACTATTTCTTTTTTTCTTTTAGTATTTTTTATTAATTTTAAAATTTCTATTTACTTAGTTATTTTGTGTTCAATTAGCTAATCTTAGTTTTTGATGCAGTGTTCAACGAGTCATTAGTTACATATAACACCCAGCACTCGTCACCACACATACCCTCCTTAATACCCATCAACTAGTTATACCCCATCTCCCAACCCCTCCTTTCTGTAACCCTCAGTTTAAAATACCATTTCTCTTTTACCCCCACCTCTACAAAATTTATATGCAGAATAGTACTTTAGTAATATCTCTCATCATTTGTGGTGACTTTCAAAGGCCCTCGAGGGAGAGATTTCTCTTAACAAAAGTGCTTTGGAACGGCTGGTAACAGAGAGCCCTGTGTAGTTTGAGAAGCTTGACCCCATTCTCATATTCCACTCAGATATCCCAGATATTCCTGACCTTCTGTTTTCCTCTCTTAAATATCAGTAGCCAAGAGAAGAAGAAAGCCTCTTGAGGAATTTGAATTTGGCTAATGTGTAGTATGATACATTTTATAAATAATTTTGATGAACTCAAGGTTTCAACTTCCTTTGAAAGCAACCATGTGTTTGAAGGAATTTAAAATTGTTTTCTGTGAGGTACCTGTTTTCCTCTAATACTATAATTATATTATGCCTAAAAAGAAGTATTAAAATAGAAAGAAAAGAAAAAAAATCTCTATTTTTTACCTAATGTTTATTAAGACTTTCTTGTCAGTTCATCTTATGATAATATACTGAAAATTAAATTATTTCTTAAAGCACACTGGTAGGGGCACCTGGACAGTTAAATTGGTTAAGCATCTACCTTCAGCTCAGATCATGACCGCAGGGTCCTGGGATCAAGCCCCATGCTGGGCTGTCTATTCAGTGGGGAACCTGCTTTTCCCTCTCTCTGTGGTTCTACCTGCTTGTGCTCTCTTTCTCTCTCTCTGTCAAATAAATAAATATAATCTTTTTTTTTTTTTTAAATAAGCACATTGGTAGAACTTTGGAGAAGCAGAAATCACATAGAAAAAAAAATAGACTTCTGGGACACCTGGGTGGCTCAGTCCTTAGGTGTTTGCCTTCGGCTCCCTGCTCAGCAGAAGGTCTATTCTCCCTCTCCCTCTGCTGCTCCCCCTACCTGTGCTCTCTCACTCTCTGTCAAATAAAGAAGTGAAATCTTTTTTAAAAAATTTAGACTTCTCTCAATTTTTCTAAGTGTTTAAGAATCAGGGTTTGTTGGTTTGCTTTTTAAAAATTCATCAGTGCACAACCCAAGTGAAAAGTGGTTATACCATTAAAATCTTATCAAGATTGTAGATCCGGAGAATAGATCCAGACATTAAAGGTCTGTACTCTGAGCTGAGATTGTTTTCACATATAATATAAAAAATATTTTATATATTCACATATTATATAATGCAAAGATTAATCAATATAGGTTGAACAATAAAAGGGAAGAGAAATGCATATCAAACTATCATTTAAAAATGAAATGAAATGTTTTTGTGTTAAGACTAAGATGGCTTTAATATTCCCCTCAGCTTAACTAAATTTCAGATAGGTTTTCTCCTTATTCCAGGCCTCCGATCTCCCTTTTCTTAGACCATTTACTTTAAGAAACATATAATTATAAATTCTTTCTCTGCCCCTCTGAGAGGTAAATCTTTTTAAAAGCTGCTTGCTAATTTTACAACCCAGAAATGTCTCTCTTAAGGACTTGGGAATCATCTCTTTGAAATATATCAAGAAGGATGGTGCCCCATTTCCCAATCTCTGTGAAGAGTAGGAGCCTAACTTCTCTGGGACACTTTGCTCCAAGTTGTAAAACTACCTCTTGTCATAAACACATGAGAAAGTTTACTTATCTTTTGAGTAAGCCCAATTAGAAAATGCAAGAGGCCTAGGATTCCTCCCATCTCAGCTTTTAAAAATGTTTTGTTTCTTTGTTTCAATGAAATTGAGCTCAAGCTGGGCTAGTTCCCCTTTTGAAAAGAGTCTTGAACAAAGTCTTCCTTGCCTGTTTAACATTGTCTGGTGCAAATTTGACTTTGACAAGCATTATGTTATATGAGAGCTTATGCTACAAATAAGTAAGTGTTTCATAAATATGTAGAATATTCTATTGCATAAAATAATATTTTGTTTCTTAAATACTCTCAATGAGTCAGCTACCAGAAAAGCTTCTGTAAAAATTATATTTTATGTAAGAAGTTCAAATGAAAAGAATTCTGTATCTGAATTTGTCATAAATATATTATTTTGTTATATGCAGAAGTATACGGATTTGTGTGCATTCTTGAATATATGATGCATCTGTCTATAGAGAAAATGCAAAGACATCTCCTATTCATTTAGTGTATCAGTCAATAAGCCCAGAGATGCTGTATTTGAACTTTAAATTTCTCATGCAGGGAATCCAATAAATTCTTCCACAGATTCCCTTTGGCATCTGAGTAAATTTCTAGCGCCCTTTAAAATTTTATAGCTGTTTCTCCTCCTCTCTTACCCCAGAGGCAGTGTTTCACTACTTTCACAATATCTCCATGCCTTTACTTGCTGAACCCCTCCTCCAGTGTTGAATTAGCACATAGCTTCTAGACTCTGCTGGTTTCCCTCTGGACTATGTCTTTCCCCCCTCCCTTCTCTTTTTCTCTTTTTCTCTTTTTCTCTTTTTCTCTTTTTCTTTTTTTCTCTTTTCCTCTTTTCCTCTTTTTCTATTTTTCTTTCTTTCTTTCTTTCTTTCTTTCTTTCTTTCTTTCTTTCTTTCTCTCTTTCTTTCCTCTTCTTTCTTTCTTCTCTTCTCTTCTCTTCTCTTCTCTTCTCTTCTCTCTCTCCTCTCTCCCCTTCTTTCCTTCCTTCTTTCCTTCCTTCCTTCCTTCCTTCCTTCCTTCCTTCCTTCCTTCCTTCCTTCCTTCCTTTCTTCACACTCTATCATTGTCCTTAGTGCACAAACCATAAGACATACTTAGTATTCTCGAGGATTAAAATATCCAAATCTAAGTTGCTCTGCCTATATGTACTTATAGATGCATTAAATTTTGTACAGGATCATATAAGAAAACAGCAAAACAGACCTTTATGATAGAATGGGTTCTGATTCAGAGTAAAACCTGAAATGTATAGAGCTCATTATATAAAAATCATGTATATCACCAGTTTGTTTTCTCAAATGTGATAAGCAAAAAAAGTCAGATATTTTTTATTAGTTTTAATCCTCTAAAACTATGTGCAGTGAATATTCTTGAAAAATATCAAGGTCAAAAACAACAAAGAATAGAAAACAAACAGTTCACAACTTAAATACAGGGGACATTAATTCAGTAGATATTTATTTATATGTACTATAGTAACACATGAAAAATTGAACCAATTGAAGCTGGAAGTCTTTTAAGAGAGAGAAGCTAGTTCAAATCAGTAAATGATTTAGTTGAATCTACCTTATCATTTCTTCAGTTTTTTTATTTTATTTTATTTTTTTATTGTTACTAAATTTTTTTTTCCAGTGTTTCAAGATTCATTCCCCATTCCCCACACCCAGTGCTCCCCGTTTTAGGTGTCCCCAGTACCCACCACCAGGCTCTCCCATCCCTCTACCCCCCTTTTAATGATTATTGTGGATTATCCATCATTGATTTCACCACAGTGGTGAGTAGTGATATTAAAAGAATTCAAAGTGGTACAGACTTACTATATTGCCCTCATATTGATGTGATGTTTATAAAGAACCAATGATTCATGCATAGTATCACTGAATTTTCAGTTTCAGTAAAGTTAATTGTTGTAAAGTGTTGTTCAAAACATTTTGAATTCTGTAAGTTAGCAGTTCTTTAGTTTCTTAAGTAAATAATCTTTAGTATCTATGAAATGACTTTAATTTCAAATGATGAGATTATTAATGATGCATTTCTCTTACCTGTGACAAGACATGCCCTGACAAATACAGATATTCATTGATAGGTAGCACCTCCAATGTGCAAAATTTTACTGTGAAATTATATGAATTTGAATTCTACTTCTGTTTATGTTGGATTAAATTCATATTTCTAAATTCAGCAGCCTCTTCCCTCTCTTTCTTGGTTCATTTTCAACTGTCAAAAGTCACAGCTTTCCCAAAAGCATTATAAATAACATAAAACAAATGTAAACGAATGAGAAATAGGGATGACAAATTCCCAAGTTTTTGGGGGGGTGGGAAGGGAGCGTATGAAAATGAACTTTTAATTTCACTCACAATTAAATTCTGTATCATTCTTATAGATTCAGGAAACTATAGAGCAGCAATAAATCTTATGGATTTTCTTTCAGTCTGAGGCCATTACTGATCTTTCCCATTTAAAAAATAAATAAAAAAGCATACCCTACCCCATTTTTACCCTCTGCATCACAGAAAATATATGGCAAATGTGGGTAGTAAGAAGAAACTATGGCTTATTTTTTATATACTTGTCAAAATATATTAGCTGCAAAATAATGATTTAGATCATATTTCTCCCTTGTAGAAGAATTTATCTCTAATTTTACAATCTATGTAGTAATGGAAATGTGATCAAACATAGGGTTTCTTTTATTTGATAATCATTCAGGAATATTTGAACTTGAATCATATGTGTGTCACTATATCTTTGACAACATAGGCCACCAAAAACAATTTAATATCTATGAATAAAGTTGAATAAATATGTGTCTTATACAAATATAAAGCAGATATTTTGTGTCTAAAACTTTAATTTGATTGTTTGAAATATCAGTCATTTCATCCAAAGAAAAACATTCTTAGGATTCTTTGCATTAAAATTTAACATATTTAAATATCTCTTGTTCTGGAATAAAGGATGTGCTTGACTAGACTAGAACATGCCAGCATTTAAATTATTAAAATGTATTATTCCTCTAAATTTTCAAAAACCAAAGCTATGTATAACATCTATGCCCATTGAAGTAAGCAAGACACATATTTTGTATTGTTTTTAAACTCAACTGAAGCTATGTTTTGGTAAAAATAGTAAGTGCAATTAAAATTAAAGAGTAATGTGTAATCAAAGGCCATTTTATGATTTCTATTAATATTCAGCTTCTGTAATTATTGATATTTTGTTTTATCATCACCTACATTTGAAACTCACCAAGCACTATAAAAAGTCCATGGCTGCTTGACAAACCACTCTAAAACACAATGGCTTGAAACAAACAGTATTTTATTGCCTCAAAATTGTGTTTTACAATGTTGGGATCTTTAGCTGGGATCAAATGAAAGACAGGCATACTGCAATGAAGTCAATGGGACAATATGTGTTGGTTCTTGGCTGTGAATGTTGATAGCATTTCTTGGTTGTCCTCCAGCCATTCCATGTTTTGTGCTTGAGCTATCCTAGAGAATGGTGGTTTTTGGATTCCAAGAAAGTATGTTCCAAGAAGCAGACCCCTGAGAAGCCCATGCTTGATTCATGTTTCTTAATGTTCTGTTGGCCAAAGCTAATCACATAATGAGACCAATTCTCAATGTGGGAGGAGACCATACAAACATACGACTATCTGGAGGTATGATTCATCTGTGGCCACTCATCTAATAACACTATTGTTCTGACTATAAGAATTCCTACCAATTGGAGATCAAACTTGAAAGTAACCTTCCTAGTTTCATTTATTATCTTTATTGTAACTTTTTTCCCCTGTATGATTTGAAAACCATCCAGAAAATCATAAGAAATTAACGTTTACACTGAAAGATAGTTGTGAATCTTAACCAAATTTTCTCAGTAGTTTTCAATTAATAATTGAAATGGAAAATAAAAAAGTTTTGAGGACTGAAATTTGGAGTTATAGCTACAATCAGCTTTTTACAGAAACAAAGTTGGGTATTAGATTAAGATATCAATATCAAAAGTTAATGACAGCTTACACATTTTTGCATAGTAAAAATGGATACTATACCATTTTCATTTATCATCTTGTACTTGATGATAAAAGAACCTAAGGTTCTTTCCTCTCTGCCCTTTAAAGAAGATGCTGTATTATTCAGCCATCAGAAAAGATGACTATCCAACTTTTGCATCAGCATGGATGGGACTGGAGGAGATTATGCTAAGTGAAATAAGTCAAGCAGAGAAAGTCAATTATCATATGGTTTCACTTATTTGTGGAGCATAAAGAATAGCATGGAGGACATTAGGAGAAGGAAGGGAAAAATCAAGGGTGGAATATCGGAGTGAGAAATGAACCATGAGAGACTATGGACTCTGGGAAATGGAGGGCTTTAGAAGGGAGGGAGGTTGGGGGATGGGTGAGCCTTGTGATGGGTATAAGGAGGGCACAGATTGCATGGAGCACTGGGTATTATATGCAAACAACGAATCATGGAACATTTCATCAAAAACTAATGTCGTACTGTATGGTGACTAACATAACATAGTAAAAAAATAAAGAAGATGCTATGTATTAGTTTTTCAGTTTTCACATAATAAGCACACTAAGGGGCTTTTTAAAAAATCTCTATTGTATCTGTGCCTTCCAACAAATACATAACGGTTTTGTAGTTTTATGCCTCCAGTTTGTTAATTCTCATCTCCCATGTCTGAAAGTGGACTATAGAAGACAGGGTAACTTGGATGCTTAAGCAGAAAAACTAATCACTTTATATGACTTCCTCAATATTACTGAGTAGGTATTTCACAGATGGCCTCTCTTGTATCCTGGGTTATATATTCTTAGAAATCTCACCCAAAATAATTTCCTGCTGAAGCTCTTGTCATCAGCCCTCTTACTTCCATTCCTTTTCTCATCTGATGTGGTTTTCTGATCTGAATCTTTTTTCCTTTTCTTTCTTTATCTTTTCAAAGATTCTATTGTAAGCATCTCTATTTCTGGACAACCCACTTTAAATTCCTTTAGAGGTTCCCAACACCCAGTTTTCTTTTTCAAAGTGATCTTCAATAGAAGTGAGTGGAACTGATATTCTAGTGGATGCAAAAAAATATATAGAAATAAATTTGCATATATTTGAAACTCACATAATAGGAACTAAAATTGGAGAGGGATTACTTTACATGTAAAAGTGCTTTTCAGATTGTAAAGTGCTATACAAATTTAAGGCATTATTATGAATAATAATGGTGATGTTGATGGTGATCATGAAATCAGTAGCCTTTACTAAAGACTAGTTCAGCAATGAGGAGTTGTTCAGTTAATTTAATATTCCTTGTAGAATACCTTCCAAATCATTGAACTGTCCACATTATAATAGCAGCAATTTCAGGAAGATTTTTTACAAGGGTTCATTTACATATCAGAGTCTTCTTGAATGTTCACTTTCAGTACTAATCTGTGTAAGATGAAAGTTATAACTCGGAATCCCTATTGTCATGTGGAGTAATTAGCAGATAATTTAATAATTGACTAGGTCTGCTATTTTTAATAGAGTCTCCTCAAGTCAGTAAATGTTTAGCTTATTTTAAAACTCATCCTATGACAAAATATGGAGATTATAGTGTGTTATTTTGCACAAAATGCAAAATCAATGGTAAACCTTAAGCACTGAAAGGACATCATTATAAACTATTTATTGATGTGCTAAAAGTCATTTACCGCTGCCATGGAAGATACATTGTGACACTATTAATTTAACTGGCAGTGGGTATACTAACATAGCTGCCATGTAAACTAAGAGTCCGCCATCTGTAAAATTTTATGCATATTTTGTGCACATAGCTATACTGTATTTTGACAACTTCAAATCAGCTTTAATCTGTCAATTTCAAAGTTTGTCACCCAAAAGTTCATCTGAAGGAGAATGCCTGTTCAATTCATGTTAAATGCAAAATGATTACAGTGGATAACACTTACAAAATGCCCCATTTCTTGGAAAAATAAAGTTGTTTAACATGGTTATTATGTACTTTCAAGGCATAATATGGTTTTTTTAAAAGCACATCTTAAAACACCAATATACAGTAGTATAATGAAAGATATATTTACTCATCGAAGGCATATGGCAAGAGCAGTAAAAGTAAAGATGTTTTTCTCTGCAATAATTCTTCATTCCCATAACAATATGTATGGGGATAAAAAAATGACATAGTGCTGAATTTTCATTTCTGGTTCAATTTGAGGGAAACTTGACACTTTATTCCAAAATGAACATTTTTTTTTTCTACAGTGTCCATAGCCTTTCCCTTCTTGACATTTAAAGCTATTTGGCTTTAGCAGAGGATGAGTCCCTTTGGCAGAGAATAGGGGCTGTCTTTCTAAAGTATCCCCTCACCTAAACTTTCCACTGACTGCGTTAAGAACAACTAAAAGATATCAAAGTACAAAAAAGACTCTGCCTTTTTACCTTAAAGAAACTATAGTAAGGAGTAGTGGGAGAAGAAAGATGCCCCAAGACAGCACTCTGTCTAACACATGATCTCTTGTGATTTCTTTAGTTTGTTTTTAATAAAGTTAATCTGTTTTGCTTAGGAGTTATATGTTGCATTAAGTGAACCAACAAAAGGAAAATAATAATTTGTGAAAGATTTGTGAGGGTAACTGATAAATAACATAGTTCTTCAAAAATTGTAATGGTGTATAATCATCGGAAGTGTGTGAATGGAGCCCATGTTTAGCTCAATATTAGAGTCTATGAAAACACATGTATTCCAGGTCAGATACTCAAGGAGGATAATGCATTTTTTAACTTATTATGCCTTTTAAATGATTTTTACTGTGTTACAAGAATTTCGGACCCATTTAAATTAAAGTTTTCTTTTATTTAATACCCTTTGCTATAATTGTGTAACAATTATTTTTCAGCTGGCTGTTTATTCCACCATTAAAATATTTTTTCTTCATGCAAGATCACCAATAACTCCCTAATTGATACAGTAAGTACTGATTCTTTTTTCTCTTTTTCTTCTCTGCAGTGTTTGAAAATGCTGATCAACTCCTACTGATGCTTTTGATTCCTTACTCTGATTATTCCCTTTTCTTTCCTTCATTGTCCTTAACCAGTTACCTGATTCTGGATATAATCTTCATGATTAAATATCAGCCTTTCCTCTTATCTTTTTGCTATCTCTAGCCAAATTTCATAAAATCTTATGCAATAAAGCATTTCAGTCTCTCCCTAGCCCCCCTTTCCATTGTCAGTTCCTTTTTGGAAATATCTCCTATACAATATTCAGTCAGCTGATATTTACTTGGTGGTAAGCATGTATTCTACACCACGCTTAATTCTGGAGCTATCAGTTTGAGAAAAAAACAACATGGTCATTGCCATCGTGGTGCCTCAATCCTTGCAGGAAAATAAAAATTCAAATGATCACAGAAAATTAAATCAGTAATAAAGATTATGAGACGAAATGCTGTAAAAGTATGTAATAAAAAGATCCGACCAGGGAAAGCTGCTGTTAGAAGTGATAGTTAAATTGAGATGCGAAGACTGATAGTAGGCATTAACTTGGTGAGAAGAGGCACAAGTGCTCCAAACCATGGACAAAACAGGTATATAGGCCTTTTGTGGGAACCCTGGATGGTTGGCATCTTAAAAGGCCAGTGTGGCTGTGGCACATGTGAGATGAAACTAGTCAGGAAAGGTCAAATCTTACTGACCTCCAAGCTATGTCAAACCAAAGAATTTTTATCTTTATCCTATAAGCAAATCAGGTGCAGATTGAAGAAAAGAGCTGATGGAGGCCAGACAGGTAGAGGAGAACCATGGAGAAATTAGTAAGGTGTTCTAGGTAAGAATCATGGTGGCTCAACCTGCTGCCCCAAAGGGAGAACTCAATGGATGATTCAAAAGATATTTAGGGGATAAAACCATCAGGACTTGGTGTTAGGTTATTGTGGAAAAACAGTGAGAGAACATGAAAGATGCCTTCATAAAATCTTGACTTTTAAATAAGGTTGTGAAATAAGACACAGGATGTCAGTTAAATTTGAATTTCATATAAAAAACAATGGCTTTTTGTTTTGTTTTTAGTATGAGTATGTCCAATGCAGTATTTGGGACATGCATATACTAAGAGATTATTTGTCATCTCTGTAAAATTCAAATTTATTTGCCGAATCTGGTAACCTTATTTTTGACTTGCCATCTCTGAATTAAAATAATGGAGGGACCCAGGAGCAGAACATGAATAAGTTTTGGTCACCTGAGTCAGTTTTAACTTTAGGACACCTGAGAAGAAATATGAGAAAGATACTTGGATCTGAAGTTTAGAAGAAATGTCTGGAATGAAAATATTTTCATATGCCATCTCCAGAAATAGCTCAGATTTCACATGCTCTAGACAAAAATCACCTTTTTCATCATCAAATCATTTTCTTCTTTTCATTTCATTATTTTTGTTAGTGATGCTACCATTATCCCAAGGGAACAGAAACAAAACAATAATTACTATTGGCTTTTCTCTTTCTTTTTCCTATTAATCCACTCAGTTACCAAGCTTTGCTACTGTGAGTCTAATATCTCTCAATATCAATATTTCTCAGTACCTATTTTTGTAATCTTATCAATTTGAAATATTATTATAAAAAATTCTAGTCAGTCTCTAGTCTATGTTGTTTCTAGGGTGTCCTTCTTCAATTTCTTCAGTCTCTAAGCTTGTAATGACTTCATATTTCTTATGATCTTTCATGAAATGATTAAAGTAATTTTCTTGAATGTAAGCACCTAGAGGGTCAAAAAGATCTTTAAACAAGTGAAGTATTTATGGTAAGTGAATTTTACTTCTACATATAGTAGAAATGAGCAGATGAAAATTAAGGGGGTATAGTTTAATTATGTATAACTTTTTTTTTTAGGGAACAAAAAATTATTTTTATTTTATTTTATTTATTTATTTATTTTTTATTGTTACTAAAATTTTTTTTCCAGTGTTTCAAGATTCATTCCCCATTCCCCACACCCAGTGCTCCACGCTTTAGGTGTCCCCAGTACCCACCACCAGGCTCTCCCATCCCTCCACCCCACTCCCTCCAAGTCCCTCAGTTTGTTTCTGTGTTCAAAGTCTCCGTTGTTTCGTTTCCCTCCCTAGATTACCCTAGTTCCCATTTGCTTTCCTTCTGCCACTGTCCTCCAGTTTGCCCCTCATGCACCGCAAGTAAGTGAGACCATGCGATACTTGACTTTCTCTTCTTGGCTTATTTCACTCAGCATAATCTCTTCCAGTCCAGTCCATGTTGCTACAAAAGTTGGGTATTCATCCT